>JAFVLL020021741.1:79431-106931 GCA_021397915.2 Tor tambroides
GTTGGTTAACAGGTGGGCGTCTCTGTCTTGATTAGAGCTGTCTCTCTTGGGGGCCCAACAATGGGATGATTGCTTCCTCTAGCTGCTGGCAGTGGTCCAGTGCATTGCTGCTGGCATGACTGGCTTTACAAAGAGCCCTTACAGCCGGGTCTGATTGTATCCTTTTCTGCCAACCACATGCCAACATATATCAACTCCCCACCACAGGCCCACAGGAAGAAAAAAATCATTGGTAATAAGGTGCAGTTGTAACCACTGCAAAGGCACATGGGGAATTCATCTCTTAGCCATCAGGCTACAGGAAGAGTCCATTCTTATTACAATTTCTAATAAAGGGCCCAAAGAAAATAAGATTTGCTTTTAGCTTCCAGCGTCTTGATGATAGGTCACCAGCTGGGACTCTGAGCACAGGAAGCTCGTAGGTGATTCGTTTCTTTCTTCGGTTGCAGTTTTTAGAGAGCTTTGTAGTGTGCAACAAAATGAAAATAAAAATGTCTTACTAAATTCTCCTTGGTGGACTCAAAAACTGGCCAAAAAAAGTCCACATGAAATGGCATCTGCAAACCATTTTACTTCTATAATCTGATTTATTGCCAGATGAAACAGAATGAGAAAAAGTGAAGTGACAAAATGAGAGGGACTAATGGACAGACAAGATTAAAAAGACAAACACTTTTTCCCTTGTGAATAAAAAGGAAAACTGTAAACAGGGCTATTTTCATTTCATGATGACTTCACATTGTACTAGAGTGGGGAAATGTGGTCCCTATATGACACTAAAAAATGCAAACACTCATTTAGGGCATATTATGAAAGATGCATTAAGATGTGGAGGAGGGGTTTCTCAACCTGCTCACACACTTAGGTCTCTGGCTGAACTGACAAACACACTGTAATTACCATCAGTGACAGCAGAGAGGCTCATGCCTTACATCTTTGTCACACTCAATGCAACAGCCTCTGTAACAGTCATGAAGAGTGCTTAACATCACAAGAACCAGCCTACAGCATCTTACAACTGACCAATTACACACACAGAACAGCAGTCGACAAAGTAAACAGCAAAAACAAACCTCAACATAAGCTAAAAACTCCTTACATGGAGAGTAGATTTTTAAACATTTAACTTTTTAAATATACTTATTCTATGGAAGAACTGACTTGTAATTTGTAAAAGAAATTAAAATATATCATGATAATAAAAAAAAGAAAGAAAAAAGATTTATAGACTTTTGTTAGATTACTTTCTCAACATATGACTTGTTAAGAAAGAAAGAATCCTATACTAAACACACAACCTAAGAAAATTAAAAAAAACAAAAAACTTTTGTACTATATCAATACTTGATATGCAGGTTAATGCCAGGTGTAAACTGCAGTCTGTCTTAGCTAACCACCTCTGATTGGATTGACCAGACACAGATGCAGGTGTAAACAGGGTCTTTGTGTGGAGCAGTATGTCCAGCCTCCAGAACTGTACAATACTACCAACTGTATGGATAACAACCCCATCAGAATTACATCAAGTGCTGAGAGACGTGTACTCACCCTCTGCTGGCTCTGGGTCAGTGAACGAAGCCTCCTGGCTGCTGACGGGCTGATTGTGCCTGCTCTCCTCCTCTACCTGCTTACACACTCTGCAGGTGTACCCATCTTGCACCTGGGTGTCAGGGTCAGTGCCCTCCTGCTTCTCACAGTTCACATGAACCCATCTGAAACACACAATAAACAACCATCTGTGACAACTTTCAATGCCCCAATCAAGGTACCCGCTTTTGCCTAAACCCAACATCTTATTTATTTATATATTTATGAAAGCTGCTACTAATTGTTAACCTGTACAATAGAGGAATTTCCATTGTTAATACAAATGAAAGCTCTATATACAGCACCTAATGCAAAAATGTGTAGTGCATGGTAATAATGTTTTATTTGAGCTACATTTCTTGCATCTATCAATTTACATGTTGTACACAAACATTGTTCACTATAGAAATCAGTTTCTGTACACAGACATTGTTCACTATAGAAATCAATTTCTGTACACAGACATTGTTCACTATAGAAATCAGTTTCTGTTTTTTAAGTGCCTTGCACCATGAGCATTGCAGTGTTTTCCATTAATAACCTAGACTTTGGCCATACTCTAATCTGTCCTGCCACAGTTTGAGTTTCTGGTTCGACCAATAAGGCTGGACTATCCGTTTGGCCAACCAATGGCAGATGGGGGGAGTATTTGGAAAATTTGTGTGGAATTCGACTCATTATCTTTGCAACACCACTGGGGATGCTAATGGAAACACATACGATGCAGTAAACAGGGTGGATACACAGAAAACACAGGATGTGACTAGTCAAATAATGTCATAATGGTTAGTGGTTAGGAAGTCTTCAACAGCTTAAAATATATATAAAAAAATATTACCTTGCCATAAATATTATAGTATCTGAGCTAATTAAATACAATGGACTTTGAATTATGTCAGTCACGAATTGTAACTCTCAATACATGACAGATCAGATCAGATCGGCTGTTGTGTAAAGATTCCATCCAAATTCATTACACGATGCAGCACACAATTACATGTTTGACCCATGGTCAGTTCTCAAAGCGAGAGAATCAAATCAATCTGCCATACAAATTATATGAGCATCTTTTCTTTCACAAAGACATCACTGAGCCACTTTTTAAACCTGCCGGTTCAAATACCGTGTTTTATGCAGACCTCTTTGAATTTGATAGATAATTTCTCTATTGGTTAATCACAGTCTTTGAAGCCTGCAGAGAAGTAATCAACTATTATTTATCAACACTGACCAAGTCTTCACAGTAATAATGGATAAAAACACCTGAGCCTGAGACATGCTAAAATACCCAATATAGTAACAGCTATGATGTGAAATACCACAGTAATAAAAATACAGTAATAATACTACAGTAGCAGTGTTAATGTCATGTGGTAGAAACTTGCCAACATGGACAGACTCTCCTTTAAAAAATCATGAACAAACTAAGATAAAATAAAAAATGATACAAGGAAAATACAATTTCAACTACTTTACACTTGTTCACTTGCAACTACGATAAACTTGGTTTGTGTCAAACACAAAGAAACTATTCAAATTCAGCCAACATTTAGAAACCAAACACTCAAATGCTGAAGGATGACAATGAATTTCCTTAAAAAAAAACATCATTTTAATGGAAGTCTGTGACCTATTGTTATTATGCAGAAACAGTTTCATTACACCAATAGGTCACTTGTGACTGTGTGATATTGTTATAGCTGAAGGGGTCATTTCCTACCTCTTACAAGTGCAGCATGAGTGTTTGTCCAGAGGGCTGCCAGAGTCCTGATTCTGCCCACAGATGAGGCAGACCAGCGCTGAATCATGCTGCTGTTGACATCCTTCACACATTACACCATTAGATGACCACTGGCCGTTAGGCCTCACGCCACACTGAGCACACGTTCGGCAGTTCTGCAAAACACAACACACAATTCACTGCAACATCATCTAAAATGATGACAGCAAACCCATTTAAAGTCAACATGAAATAAAAGACCATTTACTTTCATTCTTATTAAGTATATTTCATTAGTGCACATTACATTTATATTGATATCACACTAATCCATATTTAAATAAACTGTAAATAAAGCAGTCATGCCAACATTACAGTGGTGTAAACAGTATCGCTAGCTCTACTACTGCATTATATGTTCATATAAGCCAGTATTGTTGCTGTACTGCGGAGACCAACTGCTTCATGTATTATGAATGCTATAAATTGTTTAAAAAAAAAAAAACTCATCTGACAACAATTCACATCTGAACAATGACACTTGAACCTAACAACAATTGCGAACTACAAACTTCATGGGCTCTCTTAAATCAATTTGGATTGAGCTCCAGCATAATTACGGCTCTATAAATCCTCAAAATCATGCTCATCAGTCTGCAACAGCTCTCAATAGGAGCAAAGCGCCGGAAAATTCCATGTCAATTAAAAAACATACATAAATAAAAGGCACTTCAAGCTCATCAAGTGCAGCATTTCAGCCTGCAGAAGAGGGGCAAGTATCAGCTCTAATAACCACCCACAGACCCTTAGCAGGAAATCCAAGCCTTGTCAAGCCTCTGATGATGGACAGACTCCTGCGCTGAGTCCTGGATGACAGGTGGGGCTTCTTGGCCGCCTCCACAAAGTGATGGGAGGGATGTGTGTGTAATTTCGTTCAGCTTTTCTATTCTTTCACATAAGCAGGATATTTAGGGGTCTACTAACAATCTGACTACAAACTGAATTTAGGAAAGTATCGTGTAGTCTCACCCTTAGATGGTATACCCAAAGACATGGACCATCTGTTGCATACCACACACAGATGACAAAAAAGCTTTCATAAATTGTAAGCTTGAATTTGATTGGCTGACTTCATGCTATTTCTGAAAGCAAGGTGCAGATTTTTAAATCAGTCAACACAGAAACAAACGGTATTTTCCAATTACCTGATAGTGTTCTGCACAGTGCGCTTCATAAGGCATTTGACCATCTTAAGTGGGTTTCCTTACAGGTCTCTAACAACTTGAGTATTTTCAGTATTTCTTAAAAGGAATTGAGCTTTTTACTCTTACCAGTACATATAGTCAAGAGTTTTGTACTGCACCTTCTGATTCAATTAAGACTATCAGTCAAAGTTTTTTGGTTCAAATCTAAGTTTGTTACATTCTGATTCATCAGGGAGCTAACTGGTTTGGTTCACAGGTTAAAATCCTTATGTAGAAATAAATGTGGAAAAATACCTAACTTCTTTAGTCAAGATCAACATCTATTCCACAACTCACTCACGCAGCTCAGCCTTCAAAGTGAGGGTACAAGAGAAGTGCATCAAAACCTTCCAGCACAGTATGCACATTAGGAATAATTAAACTAAAGTGTTTTGGAGGTAATGAATTCATCATGGTGATTAAATCAAGCTACAGCATCAATCAGAGGGAATATACAGTATGCTGGTGAGATGAAAACCAATGCACTCTTCAATCTCACAGTCCATAAACATACCAAAAAGAAAGAGGTGTGTGCTGCGAGTTATAGGCTCAAAGCAGAAATGAAAGCACTGTGTGCCTCTACTCACAGCAGGCCAGAATCACTGTCACAATGGTGGTTGTAGTCCATACACAAATACAAGCTTACCATGCACCTCCAGCCATTGGTGGGTATTGTGTCCATGACAGGCTGCAGGCAGAAGGTATGATACCCTTTATCACACATGTCACACACCAGCATTTTGCTGTCATCCCCTGGCTTCCTACAAACCAGATGGGAAAAAAAGAAGAAGAGTAGATTAAAGTTATATTCCAGATACAGGGTTAGGGGCTTTTGCAAGTTTCAAGCTAACAAGACATTCTGACCTATATAATGTTGACAGTTTGCTTGCAGCTAGTGGACAGTTGGGTAAGTTTCAGTGACAAGCAGGTCAAAAGTGAAAATATTTTTAGCCAATCAGAAGATATTCAATGTTTAATGCACAATTATGTGGAAAGAGAATGGACTGATGGGATTTCACAGTAGCCAGTACAACCGATTGACAAAACGACCTGTTGTTTGCTGCAATCTAGCCCTCTCTTTTATATTTCAACCTTTATTTTGTATTTCTTCTTTTTCGTAATGTATATTTTTATTGACATGATTACAAACAAAACATCTTAGACAATTAAGTGCTCCTTAAAAAAAAGAAATTAAAATATAGTGCACTGCAAACTTTGTAAATGTTATATCGTTGTTGTCTATATCCAAAAACCTACACTCAATCATTGCTTTTGCAGTGATTCCAGTGTAAATACATTTATACCAATTATGAACCATCTTAAATCCGCATGGTACTTCTGTTCTTACATTGAGAACTTCATACTGATTGGCTTTCAAAATGCACTACAATAAATGAATGATAGACATCAAAAGCAGTCAGTTAGTCAGTTCCCTTCCATGTCCATCTTCTATCATTATTAAGGTATTCAAGGCTTGATCAAATGAACTGTCATGATGCATTTAGAGACTACCATCTGCAGGTAGACGATTAATCGATTAAACAGCTTATTAATAGAAGTGTTATTTCTCCATTGTGTCAGTTTTTTTTCAAAATCTAAAAAAAAGGTTTTACACATACACTGCATACTCTTTTCTGTTTTCCAATATTTTTTGTGAATTTTAGTGAAGTGTTGATTTAAATTACACTTTTTTTTGCAGAAAATGTAAAAATCAATATTGGCGAGCAAATCGACTAATCTGCTGTCAAGATATCAGTGTCAGCCACTGAAAAAGACACTTTTAACTGCAGCCACCACTCCACAGCCAAACACAACCTCATTCTACATTTACCCAGGCAAACAAACACCCCATTACTTTCTCCCCATGAGCAATAACACATTCACTTAGGCTTTTCAGAGCTCAAACCTGTCTAAGTGGTAAATCAGAGGGGAAATTTATAGAGCTGAGAGGAGGTGAAGTGACGTTCAGGAGATTTACCCATTTCCAGGCCTATATTTTCAGCCAATGCAAATCAACATTAAATCAGAACGTCATCTGATATTTACAGCTTAGCTGAGCCATGGTTAAACTTATTATGGCCATTTTCACCCACCGGTCGAGATAGATGCATGTTCTGCCTCTCCCAGCCCTACTGTATTTGATACCCAGAATCACTCTATCAACCAAGCAGCACATCATATTGGAGAATTCAGAGTTTAGGCTAAATAAAATACAATCCATTTTGACCACACTGCATTTTTACTGTAAAAATTCCTGCTTCTCATGAGATCCAGGCTCTATGATCTACTGTATTCGGTCTCCTCAGAATAGTATACATATAGAAAAGCTTAAACACACATTAAACGTGTCTGACATCAGTCGGATGGATCTCCCAGCAGTCATAGTTAGTGTGTGGCTGTTGGCATGAAAAACAGCTCAAAACAAAATTCCCTAAGGATAGCCTTGTTTTCATCCATGCTGACATAGAAACTCAATTGTCATTCTATTAAAACAGCAAAACGAGGCTGGCAAATGCAAAACAACTCTGGCTTTATTAAACTCAGTTTGACTATAGTGAGATTATGCAGTATACCAATGACCAACAAATTAATAAAATTATTATTATTATTATTATTATTTGTGGATTTAAATATAGTTAGAGAAGGGAAAGGGACAGCAAATTAAAAAAAACAGAAATGCAAATGGAAAGTGTTCAATTTTCAGAACAATGAGTGTTCAGACGTCTGGAGAATTTTGAACTTAATTACTCAACTGTGTTGAGTAATTAATATCCGAGTGAGCTGGATACTCACTTGCATGTGAGGCAGACTTTGCACTCAAAACACTGCCAGCCGGCCCTCTTCAGTGGGGTGACAGTGATGTCCAGACAGGCCCCATGGTAATGCTGGCCACATGTACAGCAGAAGAGCTGATCGAGCAAGTCTCCAGAACTGTCACACACCAGACAGTTCACCTCATCTTTCGCTGTAAGGTAGAGTTAATATATAATGGGTCTCCAACTACACAAGGTATATCTTATATGTACTAATTTATTATGTAAACAGATGTGCTCCATCAGTCTGTCATGAGCATACCTGTTTGCTTACTGTTTGTTTCAAAAGATAGATTAAAATTGATTAATCATTGTATGGCTGTTTAAATGATAATAATAATTAATATAGTTTAAAAAAAGCCTTAACATTTTATGAAAGAATCAGCAGAAGGAAACGTGTGTAACAAAGAAACTCACATCGGACAAGGGCTTGTTGCATGTGATCCGGGCAGAGGAGGGTGTATGCCTTTATGTCCTGGAAGGTTCCGGCAGCAGCTGCACAGGGGTAATGAAAGGAGCGCCCACAGCTCTCCTCACAGCACTTTATGGATGCTCCAAGGCGCTTACAGTATGCACAGCACTATAAAAAGTGAATAGAGAGACATATATATCAGAGGTGTAGTTTCAGTTCGGTAAATACTCCATACATCACTATTAGCAATGGAGAGTTTAGATTAACTGGTGTTCTTACATAACTCCAAAACTGCTCAAGTGAACAATAAATTAGAAATAAATAATTTGAAAACAAATCAATCAACAACATTTTTGACTGGATTAAACTAAATCTGTAAAACACTTTAGATAGCAATTTATTGATTCTGCAATTCTATTACAGTCATTTTCACAAATACGTGGTTAAAATATAATTACAAATAACTAACCAACATTGCACTGATGAGTCTGTATGCACTGGGAATCATATTTTGATAAATACAGACAAGGTAATTTCACATATAGTACACAGTGAATGACACGAATATGTCATATGTCAGTCCACATACAAGAACCATCACACAGATGCAAATGCACATCCCATAAGACCTAATAGCTCGATTCAACAACATTGCAAGATTAGTGGAATGATATGTTTATTAGCCTTGTTTGAAATTATAAATCTGAATTTGCTGAATGACAACGGTACAAGTACTATAGTGTTTACCTTTCTACTACTAAAATAGACAAGGCAAACACTACAGTACCTTTTCATATACAAATTAATTGCTTTGTTTAACACTTCTGTCAAATGATTTATTAGACAGAACTGTTAAACAAAGACAGCAAAGCTCGTGCTTTTCTGCACTCAGGCAGTGGCATTCTCAGTCACTGTTAATGTGTGACCCTGAATCAAGTTTAGGTTTATTTACCGTTTAATTAATTTCATGCATTAATTTGCTGTACAGAGACTCAGTGATACTTATTAAAATGGGCACCTCACAATTCGTACAAATATAATATTTATATATCCAGCAACACGAGATGAACTGTTGAACCTTGCATGGCAAACAGAGAAACCAAGACTCCATTAAGGTGTATTCACACATATTTGGTGTGACCTTTAAGATTTGAAAACAAAACAACACATCCCTCTAAACACCTTAACAGTATGTGAAAATTCAAACTGCACTGAAACACTTTTTTTTTTTTTTTTTAAATCCCAGCATAGGTCAATGACCAAGACGACATACTGTACTGTAAGCTGTTAGCCTCAAACAGCTTAAAAAGACAACATGACAACAAACAAGAACATAAATTTTGTGGAAAGTAATTAATTATAAAACAGAAATCAATTCAATTCACTACGGTAATATAAGGTATGCGAGTGCTGTCTTTATTTTCTACATTCTAGTTTGTTCGTGTTTTTTTTTTTTTTTCCATCATATGTGGTACATGTGAAGATAAATGCACTTATTGGTTTTACACTCGCTTGATTAAATCACTTTAAAAAGCTATTTAATTCTTTGAAAAAACATGCTGTCTTTTAATTGAATCTTTTATTTAGTACATTAACATCAGGATTTTTAAATCTTTTAAAAATAAAATGTACATTTCTTTTTGATGCAGTATCAAAAATGCTATGCTACATAAATGGCGAAAATCTGTTAATTGCAATGCTCTTATAATAGCCTTTTGTAGCAAGAGTGGTGCAAAACTATAAACCCTGAACAGCAAGGTTGTCTCAACACGCTGTTCCTCTCACAGGTCCATTTGCTCATTACATACTTCCCCCTCTTTCAACATGTATTTTTTCAACCTTTCGGATACATCCAGTAAAGCATTCAGGATCAAGGCGAATGTCATTCAAAATAAGGGCTTGGATGAAAACTGGCCAGACATTTAAATCACCACCATGGAAAAAGCACTCACACTTTGAATAATAGAGGACGCTAGGGCCTGAGAAAACGGCCCTAAACTAAAAATGTCTCTAGTCAGCAGTCTCTCTAGCTCTCTCATGCTTTAAAAACCCTTGGCCTAAAGCCCAAATGCAACAATCTGCAAATACCTTTTAACACTGAGCTTTAAGCAATTATCGCCCAAGCGGTGAGTCCACTGGGGCTGACAGCAGTCTCCACCCACAATGCTCTTTTCTGAATCACTCTGAAGGACAGCCATATAGAGCTCTATGGCCATACTGTCCACTCTCAAGGCTAGGTGGGTGTTGAGTATCTCATGCCTCAAATAATGTATCAAACAGAAACCATCGCCTCAGACATCTCCTTCATGGGGTGAAAAAGCTACAGCTGATACGATATTGCTGCCAAGACTCCAAGGACACTATTATAAAGTAGAACAGCATTCCCTCCTTGAAATCTTATATGCAAAGAGGCATAATGGCAGCATTCCAAACGGAGCAGGCCAGTGATGAAAGATGCAGTAAAGTGTTGGATGAGTGTGCTGTACTGTGCACAATGTCGGCTGGTTTGTCTCGGTCAGTCAGTGTGTGGACTGCAGTTATGCAGCGATTCTTTTTATAGCATTTGAAACGGTTTCTAGACATGATCCTAAATAAAACTTCATCCTGCACGTTGTGCATGCATATTTGCTACATATTTCTCAACATTTCTGTTGTATAAAAGTAAACAACACATTACAAAACTGACCTGATTTACTCTGTCAAAACAGGTCTTCAGTTTTAGCGTGCACAAAATTTATTTCCAAATTTTTACATTTGATTTTAAATGAAAAATAGTCACATTATGTGTTGCAAGTAGTGCTGTGTTGCAACTTTTATTTTGGATGCAATTAATCGGTATTAATCGTAGCCCAGCACTAGTTACAAGCTAAATGAATAATGCACCAATAGTAAATTATATGTGCAAATAAAGTCAGAGGAAGATGATCTTGTGGAAGGGACTGTGTGAAGTTCAACCCATCCTCAGCCCTCTGACATTTACTATTTCACAGCTCAGCGAGTCTCACTGCCAGGACAAACCTACATCATAACAAAATCCTTACTGAAGCAAGTCAGTTCACCCAGCAGCCATCTTGCCAAAGCCCTCTGGCAGCTGGCACTTTCCTCAAATGGGATACAAATTGGTGTCCCATTACTTTTTATAAAGAATTATAACATTAAATACCATGCACTTTGTTAGGAGAGCTTTTAGATATGCAATGTTTAAATGATGAAAAAAAGTAACATTACTTAAACATTGTAACACTAAGAAAGTGACATCTTTTGGAGCCTTTCAACAGCATGGTGAAAAATACAAGTAAATCATCTCATTCTATTTTCTCAATTTCGAGATAAACTGTAGTGTTGACTACATTTGTCAAGCTCAACCATTCAACCTGTCACCCAAGCTATTGTATGAATATATTCCAATTAATTTACAGCCTTAGTGTTTATAGTACACTGCCTGGACGTGAGCTACAAAACATACAGCAAATCAACTAGGCTTGGTGTTAAGAAGCCCAGGTCTACCTTGAAAGACTTCGGTCACCCCAGTAATAAATTGTTCTATGTCTGGCAAACAGTAACAAAACATTCAGCCAAAGTCCAGTGGATTACTGAACAACAGCTACGTGCAGGCGATAAAGCTGCTAAATGGGCAAAGCTGCAGAGCAACCACCCGAATGGTTTCACCATTAGAGTGGGGAAAACCTAGTGTGATGTAAAGCTAATTCATCATTTGGATCATTTATTTTTTGCACAACTGTCCCCAGTGACTCATTATCAGTTTCTGTTTTCCACAAAAGCAGAGAAAAGTGTGCAAGACATAGGCTATCAGATTAGCGAGTGCCAGAGGCAAAAACACCAAAACAAAAGGATAGGCCGTTGAAATATTACTGATTTCATAGAAAACATGGACAACAATTACACTAAAAGCTTAAGTTTCTATTTGGATGGTTGGAGTTTTGACAGATCCTAACTGTATTTTACATAGCATAGCCACACATTTGGATTAGGGGTGGGCGATATGGAAAAAATATCATATCACGATTTTTTTTTAGAAATATCACGATTCACGATTTTATCACGATTCTTTGTCATGTTGGTTTTACTATTTTGCAAGTTGTCTGAGCATTACAGCCAAACTAATTTCCCTATTATCAAGATGAAGCCTTGAAAAAAAAAAAAGCAGATATTTAGGCCAAAGTGGGCAAAGATAAAAATCTTTGTTATTATTTTATCTTTCTTATTAAAGAATAAGAACAAAGATACACATTACAAATACACATAATATACAAATAAAACAAACAGTGTTTTATTTTCAGGTACAATAGGTGTATTTAGCAGGAGCATTCAAGAATCTGAATGAACAAATATATAAAAAAAAAAACTATATAGACTGATTCCTAAAGTAACTGTATTAAATTTTTTCAGTCAACAGTAGTGAGTGATTTTTCTCTTTGCTTTTTGTTGTTTTATTAACATTAAAGGAATAGTTCACCCAAAAAAATAATTCCGTCATCTGTCTGTCAATTCTGTCATAGTGTTTTATATTTATACCATCATTTACTCAAAAGTTGTTTTAAACCTGAAGTTTCTTTCTTCTGCTGAACATAAATGCTATTTTGAAGAACGTGGAAAACCAAACAGTTGCTGGTCCACAGTGACTTCTACATGATTTTTTCCTTCTATGAAATTCAATGTGGACCAGCAACTGTTTGTTTACCCACATTCTTCAAAATATCATCTTTTGTGTTCAGCACAAGAAAGAAATTAATACAGGTTGGGACAACATGTGAGTGAGTAAATAATGACAGAAATTAAATTTTAGGGTGAACTATCCCTTTAATGACAGTCGGCTGCATGTTTAATACTGTCCCTTTAAGACCTGCACGCATCTAATATACATATGTTTACTTTCATTTTAGACATAACCAACTGAGTCTACATGTAAACCTTGTGTGTTTTGACAGTATTAGCACAAAAGATAACTTAGTTCAGTAATCAGGCGCTGATTACTGAACTAATATCTATCTAAATTAGGGGTGTGCGATACTACGATATTTCTTCAAAAGCAGATCGTGGAGACATTTTTATCGTCCACGATCAAAAATCGTCATATCGCACACCCCTAATTTGGATAGATGCTATGTGGTTTTCCTCAAGAATCAGATCCCAGGTGAAGAGAATATAAAAATTAATTACTCCTAATGTGCTTTCCCTGCCCAGGTTCCGTGTGCCTTTGCGTCTACCACATTGCATTGTGTTAATTAGTGGAGTTGCACAAGAGAGACGGCTGTGGCAGTTTTGAACTGCTCCGCTCCTAATTAGAAAATATTTTAAAGACCAGGGGACCGACACAACCTCTCCAGTCTCTTCCACTACCAATAATAACCCCATTCACGATTAACTCTGAATACTTAATCAACAGTGAGCGCATTTGTCATTCCTCCACAGAAATTACTCTCAGGAAAAGTTATAGCTCAAGTTTGCAACTACATTCAAAAATACAAACTGGCGCAAACATGGGGACATTCAACTCCACTAATAGCCATTTGCCACTAAAATGATACTAGATCGAGGGCTCAGTGAAGCTCTGCCAATTCAGCCCACAAGACCACAGAGAGGAATAATTGCGTAATTGACTATGCTACTATATAACCCGCAAGCTTTATTTACTTGAAATATAAATCAAGTAAATAAGAGTGAGCGGCAAATTGCAGTAAATTGCTGCTCTACACAAAATCATTTCTGCATGTGCAAGGCTGCTTATAATGAGCATTTGGGAATGCAACGTGCCAACAATCTTTTTATTTTTTACTTATTACTTATTTACTTATAACTTGTTATTATTTTTATTTTACAGTAATTTTGATGTGAAATTACTTTATTGGGGCCAAATTGTTGCAGCCCTAAAAACAAACACAGGGACATTGTGTGTTTTTTTTTTAAATCACACATTTCAGAATTTATATTCAATCACACATTCAGAATTTATTTTCCTCAAATTGTGCAGGCCATAACTCATAACTGGATTAAATTTATCGAGTAACAAAAACAAACAATACCATTTAAGGATGCACAATATATTAACACCACATTTGTTATCAAGTGATATTATTATTATTATTTTTTAATCGGCTGATACTAGATTTAGATGTGCATGCTCTACTGCTAACTAAAGTTAATCTTTAAACATTAATACATTAAAAATGATAAATGAGGACGCTCAGACAACATACAGAATTACCAAATACCAGAAATACCATAAGTTAAATATATTAAGGTTCTACAATATATAAATATATTGTGGAAACTTAAATTCCTGTAGAGCTGCTTTGCAACGATTTGTATCGTAAAAAGCGCTATACAAATAAACCTGAATTGAATTGAAATGATAACTGATAACTGATAAATTTCATCTTTAAATCTCAAAATACATTTCTATTTTCACTATACAATTGGTTTATTGTAATGGAAGAGCTCTAGATTTGTTTTGCGTTTTAGAGTTGCTTTTCCTTTCCCTTTTTAAAAAGTGTTTTGGTGACAAAATTATCCCAGCCCTCTGCCCCCAACATAACTGGATGGAGACCAGCAGGTTTACAAAACAGAATTACCTATTCACTGGTAGACACACATGGAATAGGGCCAGACTGGGTGCTGGCATGTTGGTTGAAAATGGTACAAGTTGATAGAACAAGCATTTCAAAGTTGAAAGCGCAAACAAATCCACCAACAAGACATTTAAACACACTGGTGTGGGTGTCACTCACCTCTGTGCTCCCTGAGTCAATTGCTTTGTCCACATACAGCAGTGACTGTCCCTCCCCGCGGCATACACCGTCCGACCAGGCGGCACAGCGCAGGTGAGCGCAACACTGGCCTGCAGGTGCAATAGAATAATAAACACCATTAGCCACTGAAAGACACAAACAGTGACACTAGAGTAGGTTTACCTACCAGTGGGGTCGAATAAAGACGCAACGTTAATGTCATCAGGAAGGCCAATTTGGCCCAGTTCATCCCAGAACTTCCGGCCAGGCTCCTCAGCAGCGGGGTCTGTACTACCAGGAGCAGAGGTTGAGTGCAGGCCACTGTCTGGAGAGCTGACCCTGATGAAAGAAGTGAACGGACACATTAGGTTTAATCTGCAAAGACACTGAAAGAGTCACAAAATAATATTTGAAGGTGACAGCTATGTAGCCCACTCCTCTGTGAGGTGACAAACACTTGGCAGTTTATTTCTAGATGTCAGCATCCCAGTCATGTTTTAAGGCAGCCTACGGTGCAACTACAACATCCATGAAGCCCTGTCTGCAACGGCGAGGTATGGGGTTATCATACTTGGCTGCTACACAAGGACTGGCTGTTTAGAAGCAAAGTATGAAAGAGACAGAGAAAGAGAGAGGACGAAAGAGAGCCGGAAAGGGGGTGGGGGGCTGGAATGACTGGCTGCTTGGATGTGGCGCTGAGAGAGTGAGCTACAGAGACTCAGAGAAGCAGAAAAAAAGGAATTAACATTTAAAAAGGGAGCCGGTTTGAAGAGGGCCAGCCAGAAGTGGGTTGCAGCGGGGACAGGATGAAAGACTACTGTATGCGATCCCTATTCTGTCCAGAACATCTGCATAAATATAAATATATTGTTTGGTGTGCTACTTCCTCTTTAAAAAGACTTGCATCAGAGGTGGAGTGACATTAGGGACATTATTGTATCGTAAGGAACTCCATGATTTTGTTTTTTCAAACAATTCCATTACCATCTTTGGTTCATATTGTTGACTTGGGATTTTGTGTTTTTTTGTGTTGAGTTTTGGATTTTGTGTTTTTCAGCGTTTCATAAGAAAGAAATACACTTACAGGAGTCATTCAAAAATTGGTCTATTTCATACCGCGGTTCCTAAAATGTTAGGTATGGAGCAAATGTAAGTCTTAAAAATGTAAAGGCAGCATTACATGCATCCTTTACTGATAGGAGAATCCAAAAATGCCTTTAGAAATTGATCCAAGAGAGTCAGTAAAATGTATTGATAAAAAATGTGCAATGTGATAAAATTGACAGCATGATTCACAAGAGGAGCTATATTTGTGAGTAAAGTCACTGTCTATGTAGACTATGGCTGGGAGATATATCGAACGCGATGATCATGCGCATCTCGTCAGTAAAGCCGGTTCCGTGATTAGCAGTAAATCTCCATCACCTGCTTTCAAACGGAGCGGCATTTAATACACAGAGCCAAGATGACAAGATGCGCATGACAACCACATGCGATATATCGCCCAGCCCTAATGTAGACCATTCTTAAGTTAATTTTAGGATACAGCCTTGAGGCCAATTCACGCTGCACCATCAAACGCCGACAAACGTCAGCAGACACATTCTCCTGGTTTTGTCTGTGTGTTACCCCTCTACTCTGTCCCCCTCCACCACCTCCCACCTCTTCTCTGACGGCTGATGACTTTGTCAGCTTTTTCACTGATAAGGTGGCAACCTTCAGCAGCCAGTTCTCTGCACCACTTATCCATAGCCAGCCTACACACATTCCATTCTTCTCTTCCTTCTCTCCCCTCATGGTGAATCAGGTTTCCAAATTTCTCTGTGCCAGCCGTCCAACATCTCCAACATCTCACCAACATTGCTACTAGTGCTGACTCACATCAACATATCCCTAACTACTGGAAAAATTCCAAGCAAATTTATACAGGCTCGGGTAACCCTACTGATCACAAAACAAAACTCAATCCTACAGACCAGTTCCTTTTCTGTCAAAAAAAAAAAAAAAGAGAGTTGTGTTCGATCAGCTCTCTGCTTTTCTCCAACAGAACAACCTACTTGACAACAACCACTGCACAGAGACTGCCCCACTGACCATTGTTGAAACTCTTTGTCTGTCTTATTGTACTGGTCCTGTCTGCTGCTTTGACACTGTAAACCACCAGATTCTACTGTCCACCCTCTCTGCCTTGGGCATCACAGGTCCAGAACTTTGGTGGCTTCAGTCCTATCTCACAGGCAGATCTTTCAAGGTTTCATGAAGAGGAGTAGTGTCTGAGTCACATAAGCTAATAACCGGGGTTAATTGAGATTCAGTGCTCACTCCTCTCCTTTCTCCATTTACACAACCTCATTGGAAGCAATCATAAAGGCACATGGCTTCCACCACTGCTATACAGATGATACACAGCTCTAGCTCACGTCAGACCATTTCTGATCTCACTACTTTGGCTCCCAGTCGTGGCCAAAATCAAATTCAAGGTTTTGAGACCCACTTTCAAGGCTGCCACTAGAACAACAACTCCACCTACCTAAATTGACTGCTACAAATGTATGCTCCCTCCCGCCAGCTTAGGTCACTGAATGAGTAACACTTTGTTGTTCCTTCACAACGAGAGACAAAGTCACTCTCCAAACACCCTCTCTGCTCCTCTCTGGTGGAACGAGCTGCCAACCTCCATCCAAATGGCTTAGACCATCACAGCTTTCAAGAACCAGCTGAAGACACATCTCTTCCGCAACCACTTAACCACCCTACACCCTTAAACCAATGAACTAACACACACACACACACAAAGAAGGAAAAATCCCTTTTTTCTTCTCTGTATTTGTCCTTTGCTCTAGCTTACTTCCCAACCTAGCTATCTAATAAACCTGCCATTGTATATTACAAGTTTATTATTAGCTCTGTGACAAATTGCTTTTGTTCCACTATTGCAATTCACTTTGGATAAAAGTGTCTGCAAAATGCATAAATGAAGCATATTCCTGTTGGCACTGGTTGGTGCTTGTTTTAGTTTCTCTAAAGTTTGTCTGGTCTTAGAATGTCTGAGAATTGGTGTACTATAATCTGGGGACTATTGGCATTGGTCAGCATCTGTTGGGGCAGTGTGAAATAGCCTTTACAATTCAGCTGTCTATGGAGACACTACACAGCAGCTCACTAGGTTAAAGAACACTTACACTTTAAAAATAAATGTTTATTTCAGTTACACTTTAAAAATAAATGTCTATTTCACAGTGATATCAAGACATATTCTTCAAAGAAAGAGGCAGCATCACATGTATCCTCTGCGGAGCAGACAACCTTAGAATGCATTATGACAAGCTCAGCTGTAAAAAACAAATCATTCTCTCCAGTGAGCATCTACATGAAGTGCTGAAAATCACTCATGAGGTTTCTTGATGGTTAAAAAGCTGACTTAACAGTTAGTTGCCTTTGTACACCGCTTACTAAGTTTTGGAACAAAGTGTAACCCAAAATTTAAGCTCTATTTCGACAGCCCACTTTAGACATTCCATTAAGTTTCTATTACGCTGAATTCTACTAAAGCAGAGTTCACACTGCACGATTTTACCCCCAATTTTCACTTGCTGACAGGTTTTGTGAAATCGCTGTGAAACGCCTTAAATCGGAGGCAAATCAGTGCTTGTTCATGCGAGTGACAATCACGCAGTGTGAATGATCAAAAACGCGATCTGAAAGAATCGCAGATGGCCGTGAAATATTTGGCATGCTAAACATCTGGACCTGTCGGCGATTCAAAATCCTGCTGTGTGAAATGAGTTCTGACTGAAAAATATATCTGCAATGACCTACAGCCAAAGAGAGAGCAACATACAGGTCAGCAGGAAGTTCGGGGAGGAGTTATATGAAACGTAGTTTGCAGACCAGACAGAGTTGTCGGCGACTCTTCCTATTGTAAAGTCATGCAGTATGTAACCTACTGTCTCCGATCCATCGTGCAGTGTGAACACAGCAGCAACTGACTGCTACCCCAGATAGTCGTGCAGTGTAAAAACAACCGTGATCCTACGACTTTGAAAATCATGCTGTGTGGACTTGGCATAAGTTGCAAAGTTAGTAGAATTTGCAATGTTACTCAAGTAACATTGCAAGTAAGAATGCAAAGTTACTCAAGTTAGTAGAATGTCTGAAGCAGACTATCAAATTAAAGTTACCAAGTTTTGAAAAAGACAATCTGTGTCAGTCACTTTTAATGTCTGCAATGCCTCAAGGTAGAATAACTCGCTCCACCTTAACAGTCTCCACCTTAAATTATATGCAATGTTCCTCATTCGCTCTTTTGAGCTGTTATTGTTTTCACTCCCCTGTCAATAACTGGCACAGTTCCAGCTCAGACCGACCAATCAGATGCCTCCAACACAGCAATCCACCGCCTGTTGGCAAGCTGCCAGAGACTGCACAGAGAGCATTACGTCACTATTCCTCGGGGACCAGTCTGATTGGTTAAGAAGAGCTGAGCAAATTAGGCACTCATCCAATGAGCCTGAGGGTGACCGTGGACAGGAACTTTTGACAACAACAGGTCACGTGGAGCTCTGTGAAAGGCTGTCAGTGGAGTTTTCCCTTATAGATTTCTCCTTTAACCCTCCATCTAGTAACTAATCATCAGGCAATTCTGGCACCAAATTAATTGACCCAAATTGAATTGTGGTGTTGGATTCATTAGCAACTCCCAGCGTATTTGGGTCAAAGCACTCCATTCCTCTCCATCAGAAAGCACAATGGAAGAGAACACAAGTTCTGTGTGACCCAAAACTTAAGTAATCAGATTCCGTCCAGCAAAGTCTAATACAATTTTTTATTTTTTTTTCTGGTGCTTTCCATTTCCAAGCCTGATTTTTTTTGTCCTAATTTAAAGGAATATTTAACTCTAAAATGAGAATTCAGTAATTTAACCTCTCATGATGTCTGTCTAAACCTATGGCTTGCTTTCCTTAGACTGCTCTTTCTCTCCATACAGTGAAAGTGAATGTATACTAAGGGCAGTCAAGGTATAAAAATAAAAGTAATTAAAAGAATAATAAAATTAGTTTATGACTTGTATTCTATATTAAGGGTTTGAATGAATTTTTGGAGCCATTCACTTTCATTGTATGGTAAAGAGCCTTGATAATCTACTATAATAATAATAATAATAATTATTATTATTATTATTATTATTATTATTATTATACTAATGATAAAATGTTTATTTTAGCTTGATGGAAGAGGTCTGAAACAGGGTGAGTAAATGATTACAGTTTCATGCTTTCTTTCAACAAGTTTGTTGATTAAAGCTGCAGTCCGTAACTTTGTTTAGTTACAAATGAACCAAAATCCATTTTTGAGCAAGTACATAACCAGCCAGTGTTTAAAACTATCTCCTTACTTTAGCCTGATTCACAACGGTAAGCCTGTAATAATGTTTTCTAATTTGAGTGGTACTGGTAGGTTTTTGCGGGAAATTCGAGCATGCTGCCGCGTCATTATGTCACGTCTGTAAACATGAAGCTGCCCCGGCCAGTAGGCTATATTCAGAGGCATCATGCCCATTCAAAGTGAGGGGGCACGTGCCCCCTCAGATATTTGAGGTAAGTGGATTTTGAATGCAGCTTCCAAAAGACAAAAAATAGACCTTTTTTTTTTATATATATATTTGATTTAAATCACACCGGCATGATTAAATTGTTCAGCGCGTCATATCATCAGCTGCTAAATACAAATCTGCGTTCGCTGGCTGGCACTGAGCCAGATACAGACGCGTTTGTACAGCGCTGCATTATAACCAATCACACACGATTCTGTTGAGCTTATGAATGCAATGACCAGAGGCGTTCAGATGAGTCATCGCTAAAATGCCGGTGTTTTCTCCACTCGCTCGCTGACTGAATAGCTCTTTCTGAATTCTCTCGTAAGGAACAACAACGTGCAAATATGTTTACGAATCGGTAAGATAGTAATTTCATAGTGTAAACAGCTTCAGTGATTTTAATGGGAGTTTTTAATAGTGCTTGAACTCTAGACTGTCTGAGAAAATGTTCTTTGATAAATGTTCTTTGCTCTCTTTCTGTACAATGATTAGTAGACTAACTTGCAATGATTTTACTCACATTAACTTTCAATGTTAAATTCACATTAAATATAAAGTCAGTCGTATTAAAAATATGGTATGGCATGACACCCATATTTGTTACAAGTGAACAGACAGGTTTTTATGTATAGTTAATAGACTACATTATTAGGCTACTTTGACCGTCGCCCACTAGATCAACTAACAATCTATAAAGGTGAGAATCGAGATTATTTCGTGATATAGTTAATGTGTTTGGGAATGTTTTGAATAAAAAAGGAAAAAAATAAAACATAAGTGCTATTGTGGCTGCTGTGTGTCACATGAAGACCCCCCCGCCAACTCGTGCCCCCTCAAAAATAATGAGTGCATGGCTATATCGCATGTGAGGATGCTGCCTTTTCCCGTTTACAGCCTTTTCTCACAGCAGCTGGAATAATTAAATTGATCATTTTGATGGTGGATTGTAATCCAGAATGGATTATGTGTTTAAGATTATGTGTTTAAATTAAATTATATTCCAATTTTAAAGGGGTCATATGATGTGATTTCAAGTTTTCCTTTCTCTTTGGAGTGTTACAAGCTGTTCATGCATAGATAAGATCGCTACAGTTGCAAAGACTAAAGTCTCAAACCCAAATATTCTTTATAAAAGTTAAGACTTGTCCACGCCCTCCTAAAACAGCTCATTTAAACACGCCCCCACATGTCTGCGTCACTGTGTGGGAAGATTTGCATAACACCGCCCAAATGTATACACAAAGAAAGAGGGTGTGATTTTTATTCTCGCTGTAGTATTGTTGCCGCCACCGGGCGCCATGTCCTGGAGACGATGTGTTTTGTTGTGAAAGCGAAAGTACTTTGTTTGGGCTTCCAAAAGAGGACACAACTAGAAATCAGTGGTTAAGCTGTATTTACAACTAAGTGTATTTACTTGTCTCATTAGTGTTTAGCGCAGTTGTCGTTGCTAGGAAACGCTTGTTTTGTTTACTGTGTGGAGACGTGCTGAAATCGCGTTTGGTCTCGTACTGTATCGCGTATCCTGTCAGTGTTGGGCGCTTGCTTGGCCATTTGTTGTGATTAACAGGAAAGTGTGTTCAGCTGAATTAGAGGAGTATTTTGTTAGATGGGTATAAAAAGTGTGGGTTACCGCGGCAGCCATCGCGTGAAAACCTCCTTGTGTGAAGACCGAAGACTGTAAAGACCATCGACTCTACGGTGCAACTCCACCGGGCAGGGACACCGGCAAAGGATATAAGTATTGCTTTTTATTTTTCCTCTTTCTTACTACTTGTTTCACTTCTGTTTCAGTTTTTTTATAACCATTTCTTACTATGTGTAAGTAAGTTGTTGTCGTTTTTTTAGCATGCGTGTTTGGCTCAGTGTTATTTTTTAGGATTACTGATAAACTAATGTAGTTTGATTTGTATTATTATGTCTGTATAGATTTAATATTAAGTTTTAGTTTTATTTAATTTGAGTTATTTTTGTACTTCAGCATACTACACGGAAATGAAATAATATATAAATGGGTGTTTGACTTAGCGTTATGTTAAAATCATTATTATACTCATACCTTTTGTTGTTTTAATATTTTGAATTGTTTTTAACTTTATTTTTTGTTTTCATTTAAATGTTTAGCTTTGAAATGTTGTTGTATGCATTTGTCATTTTTAGTAATTTCCTTATTTTCTTAAATGTGTATATATAGTATTTATAGAGTTTTAACTTATTTTAGTTACTTTTTCTTATTTGTAAGTCGCTTTGGATAAAAGCGTCTGCTAAATGACTAAAAGTAAAGTAAAATAAAGTACAACACTGTTCCAGAACAGTTCAACCCAAATATTAGAGTGTGTGCAGCGCATTTTAAGCATGACTGTTTCCTGAATCTGGGAGAGTAGCCTACAATGCCAGCTGTGCACAAAGGCTGTTTCTATAAAGTGGGGCAATTCTAACTTTGCAAGGACAGTCTGGCGCTTCTGACTCAGCCTGTTAGTATGTTTTCATATTTAAAGAATTTGCCACTGACTATTCAAACGCAAGTTTTGAGCAGTGCAGAGTAGCGCTTGCTTGTCGTTTCTCCAATCACGAATGCAGACATGGTAATGTTTACGCAGCGCGATGCAACGCGACGGGTAAAAATTAGAGCTCGACCGATATATCGATTTACCGATATTTTCCCGATATTTCAGCATTTTACCATAATCGGATATCGGTTTTGTAATATCGGATTCACCGATAAATGCCGCCATCTTGTGGGTGTTTTGAGAATTGCGCGCATGATCGCCATTGCAGTGCGTCTGAGGGGAGACGAGACAACAACAACGGCATGCAGGTCCTTGATTTGCTGTAGTTAGTAAACTTTATTTAACATAACAGCCATTAATTCACAAATTAGATGCATTACATAAATGCCTGTTATGTAGTTTATGCAGCTTGGCTCTAAGAAATAGAGAGAAACTCACGGAGTCATGTAAAATAATCTGTCAAGCCCTGTCCCAATAAAGACGTAACTTTGCCTGAATTAAATAATACGCAGCCATGAATGAGCACATGTTGGAAATGAAAGCGCTGAATTGAATTCTCTCTCTGTTGTCTATGCTCATCGTTAGTCTCATGAAGTCGGAGTCATGTAGTCGTAGATAATCCGTCAAGTCCTCTCCCAATAAGGACGTAACTTTGCATGAGTTAAACAATACAGCCATGAATGAGCGCATGTTGGAAATAAACGCGCTGAATTTAATTCTCTCTCTGTTGTATATTTGCTCATCATTAGTCTCGTGAAGCCGCTTCATATTGCTGTTCACTCAGCGGGTTGATGCTCAGGAAATGCTCCAGCACGGCCGCCGCATGTAACTTTTAACAAGATTCATATGTTTAAAACACCCTAAATTGTAGCAGCATTTACTATATAACCATTATTTCGCTAATAAACATCTAAAAATACAACTCTATAGAAATGAATTATTTATTATCTCCGGGAGCGATCGCAGTTTGAGATCTTTGTAAATGCACATAAACCGCGCTGTCAGCAGGCATTTCATAATCTACGAGGTCAAAAACATTAATAATTCTGATATAACATTCCAGTTGAGAAATGCAATAAAAACGATGTATTTAAAAAAAAAAGTTAGTAAAAGTTTATATTCCAATATTCCAGAGAGTATTATTCAGTGAATTAACATTATCCAGTGAACTATTTTTGACTCTATAGGCCTATTAAACAGCTTATAAACCTACTAAAACTGTAGTTTAAAATGAAGTTGATATGACTCCTGTCCTTTATTTTCTCCATTTGAAAACAGACATTCTACATTTATTTTGCTTATTGTTAATATTTATGGTGTTGCTGCTGACGCTTTTTATAAATAAAATGTTTTTTATTGTTGTAATATGAAGATGACTGAAGACAGGAAAAACCAAAGTGAAGTATGTTCTTACTTCACTCATTATAACAGTAAATAAATATTGGTTCTGCATATCGGTTATCGGGCACATAAACATGCAAATAATTGGTATTGGCAATAAAATGAATATCGGTCAATTACTAGTAAAAAGACAGTATAAGTCATTATAATCAGTAATTATGTCCCCACTGGAAGCAACAAATGCCTCGTTTGTAATGGGTTTTATTGTTTTTGTCTCGTCGTGCCGGGACACGCCACCACAATACGGATAGGGGCGTAACATTTCCGTTACACGCTTGAGGTATTCGGCCAATCACAACACACTGGATAGCTGGCCAATCAGAGCACACCTCGCTTCTCAGAAAGATGAGCTTTGTAAAAATCGATGCGTTTCAGAAAGGCGGAGCATAGAGGAGCAACAATAATGTACAGTATGTGGAACGTGTTTTTTGAAACTTAAACCACAAACACATTGCATTACACTGTAGGATATCAGAGACCGAATCAGACAAATTTAAGATGCATCAGAACATTGAAACCTGAGCAGCTGGAATTCAGAGAAGCGCAAGGAAACAGGACGTCGTAAATCAGATTCCTAGCTCCAACTAGTCTGAAGCAAGCAAACCAACCAACTCTTTCACAGAACAGCTTGCAACATTAAAACAAAAGGAACACTTATTGATAATTCCAATTCAGGAAAAAGACTGTCAAGTTTGGGGCAAGTAATCAAGACTGATGGTCAAAGAGATGGCCGTCACATGTCAATCTGTGATAGAAATAACGAGCTACAGACTTTCTTGGGCGGGTCTCCCCCATACAAGAAAAAAACTTAGACTGAAATTCCTTAGGAGACCTTTTAACTTCTCTCTGGTCTTCACAGAACATGCCTCTTATTCTCCATAGAACTACACACAGAGACTTTCTTTTTTCATATGCACCTAAAATCATCTTAAAAGGATTCATGAGCAGCTAACCATTTCTATGCATAACTCTATATCATGTATGTAACCCACACAATGGACTATCGTGTTAATCACATATTATGTATGTCTTTTTAATAATTATTGAATAGCCGAAGGATTCATATGCGTGTTTGGTATGTATGAGTTTGGAAAATCATGCATGAAACGTTTCTTTCAATGAATTCTTTGTCAAATGTATCACAGTCTTGTTATAGAAATCATGTCCAAAGTATACTTTGCAAGAGCGGGAAAAATCGGACCATGTGACTTATATATGATTTATGATGGGGAAGAAACAGAGCAACACCCCTAGCTAAGATAATTTCTAATTGGTCAAGACAACCATTGGGAGGCGTCAAAAAGCAGAGTTTAAAAACCCAGGACACCATCAAATCTTGCTCTCTTCTCTTTTTGCTTCAACTTTTGCCACCGTGTTTTGACGCTGCTGTTTTTAGTGCTCTTTGAGCATGCTCTGGCCTACATGCCAGCTGCTACTTAACACCACAATGAGAAGAAAAACCACCTAGTCTTGTTACCTCAGTTTATTATTTTACTTTAGTTTCTTTTCTTTCCGTTGAGTTTCATGTTCAAAATTTAAGTTTGCCGCAATGTCCAGTTCGACTGCACCCGCTTCAAACTTCATCTAGCAACTGAAACCATCTCCAGCCAACACCCAACCATTGGCTTCCCAAGACGTCACTTCAACGACTACTGAACTTCCAACCAATCAGCAACCTGGGAAAACCCCCTTTCTGCAACGACGATGACAAAAGGGAATCCCTTAACACAAAGGCAAACAAGTAAAACAACTCCAGATTTTTGCTGAGCTGGTACATTTAATATAAATTTTAGCCTCATTGAGAAACTCAATGCGAGGGTTAAATAAGTGATTGATGGTTGTTCAGGTCTAGGCAATTGCACATATTGCTGTAAACTTGGGATTTCACATTTTCATTCTCTTAAACTCATCCTTTCCTTACTTTCTCTCTTTCTGCAACGTGTGAATGCTTGTGTTCATGTGTTAGTTTAGTTTATGTCTTAGGTTTATATAAATAAAATCTTATTTATATTGAAAAGAGAAGTATCTTGTGTTTTGTGCTCACAAGTTAATGTCTTAATCTGTCGATCTTGTTACTGTGCTATTTAATAGTGTTTTCACTATATTTTGGATTTTAATATCCAGTACAGAGTTTATGTTACCGCTCGTTCAGTGAATCGCCGTGAAACAGTGATTCTGTCCAAATTCCCTATAAAATCACAAATGATTCCCTTTGAGCTAAATTAAACTATTTCTTTAAATGAAATATATATATTACGTATTTTACGTTAAACACCAAATACTCAAAATAATGTTCTTTTTAGCAACATCATATGAACCCTTTAAATATGCATCTGATTACAGATAGCCTACGTAGGATTACACAAGTTTTGTATTTTAAAGAGAACCAGTTCTAAGGAAAAATAATTTGCTTTTTGGGTTAAAAGAATACACCTAGGATGGCTTGAGGGTGAGTAAATCATGGGGTAATTTTCATTTTTGGGTGAACTATCCCTTTAAGGTATTAAGACTAAAATACATTTTAAGATAATGTGAAAAATTCAAACCTCACCATTACAAAGATGAACCTAGTTTAGGAACTCATTTTGTCCAATTATGAGGAGTAATTACATGGGACATTCTAATGAGATAGTGCCTAGCACAGCACTCAGTATTATTTCAGCTCTGCAGGGGTCACTGGGGTCACTGCTTTTTAAATAAGGTGCTTTTAGTCCCCACAGCAAACAAAACCAGCAAACCCTTCTCAACTTTCACCTCTACACAACCTCATTACACATCACAGCTTAAAGCCACGTAAATCAAACACTTCAGAACTGTACCAAGCCACTTTCACAATGAATACCCACGTCCTGTACTTTCTCATTCCGCATGCCACTCATGTACAAACAATGCAACAAGCCAAAACAAACTGGAATTTTAAATTGTTTTTTTTTTTCTCTATAACTGTCTTTGCAAAAGAATGTTACAAATTGCAAGAGTCATTTTTAACAGTTGAACAGGGTCCTAATATGACACATAAATTGATTACTCACTGCATGAGATGCTAAAGAAAAAAAAAAAACAGTAGTGTGATGAGTTCAATGATGGTGGATATTTTGCATCTTTACTGAAATCGTTTTTTTTTTTTCATTTCTTTTTTTTTTTAAACGTCTTTGGAGAACCAAACATCTATCCAAAGCACCTTCACCAGACAACAGCAGTAACAACTCACTTTTTCAGGCCACACCCACGATGCCCTGGGCTGCGGTTGTTGTCATTGTCATCAAAATCATTGTCGTCATCATGGTAATCGTCGTCCTTCTCAGAGCTGCCACGGCGGTTCCGGATGTGCAGGGGGACGTAACCAGGCGTGGGTCCAAACAATTTCAACTCACCCTGACCCAAGAGACTCTTTTCTCCACAGTAGCAGAAGGCACAGAGCTTTTCTCTGAGATGGACAAGAGAAGAGATAAGAGCAATTACTTTTCAGAC
>JAFVLL020021741.1:112441-149837 GCA_021397915.2 Tor tambroides
TATATACACATACATACATATACATATATATATATATACATACATACATATACATATATATATTTAAATAGGAAACATTTATTTTAAAATCATAATATTTTACAATCTACTTTTTTTTTTTTTGATCAAATAAATGCAGCCTTGGTGAGCACAAGAGATTTCTTTCAAAAAGAGACAGACATATTTTTTTGTTTGTTTGTTTAGGACAGTGTGTCATTTTACCTTTTTATTCACATTAGTACATTTTATTAAAAGGGGAAAAAAAGAGAACGATGTAAAATTTACAACAATGAATGAACAAACGAAGCTTGGGGCTTTGGAATGAGACAAAAGTCTTACAAAAATACATTTCGTAAGAAGTATCTGGAGTCAGAACTACATTTTTGCACTTTTGGGTTGATAGACTGAGGGTTATACTGACTCTGTGTCATCCCCTTTGGACAGTTTTTGGGTTGTTGTGACATTAAGTGCTGCAAAATTGAAAAAAATAAATATCTTTCAGCCACTGTGTGTGCAGCATCTTTATTTTAGTGCTGCTTCTTACTGTCTAGACACAAAACTACATCTCTACAGCTTAATAAAAACAGGCCTTTGTTACTAGAGAAAGAAAAAAAAATGATATCTAGCAATAATTCTGTTCAACCATGTTCACCCTTAGAAAATCCTACAGCCCAGAGCAGGAATACTTTAGTGTAATGATTAGCAGGAAATGACTGTTCTCGTTGAAGATTTCATGGAAAAAAGCTGTCATGTGTCATGAACATGATAGAGTCTAGTTTGGAGAAGGGTCACAGTTTAGACCACCCTCATACCAGGAAGAGCAGGAAACCCTAATGTGCTAATGTCACAAATTAATGGAGAACACAAAATAGAGAGGGTCATGATGACGGATACTGCAAAAATAGTAGCCTCAGCCTCTGACAATGCAAACATGGAACATTCACAGACTGCTTAATACTGCATGTAAAACTGACAAGAGCTTTCTCCAAATAGCACAATCAAATCTAAAGCCCATAAACCTATTAATTGAAGCCTTTTCTTGTGCTCTGAATTGTGATTGTGTGTATTTTTTTATTCCTTACATTATATTTAAAAAATGTATGGTCTTATTATAACTATAATAACAAAAGTAGAAACCAGTTGAAATTCTTAATCCATTAAGAAAGTTTACAACTGAAGATTTAGCTTTGCATCACAGGAAAAAAAATATTATATAACAAAATATATATTTCAAATTGTACTAATATTTTTCACAACATTACTGTTGTTACTGTTTTATTTTATTGACAAAAAAAATAATAATAATTTACTGTTGACAATTGGACAATTTACGTCGGTCAGTGGACCAGAGTCTATGTCAATAGCTAAAAGTCCAGTTTGCAAGACTAAGGCCAAATCCCATTTCTACCCCTTAGCCCTTCCCCTTTCCCCTACCCCTCCGTTTTGCGCGTTCACGTGAAGGGGTAGGGGTGTCTCGATTCTCTTTTGGTTGGAGGGGTAGGGGTAAGGGGAAGAGCCAGATAGCCCTTCAAATGAAGATTTTTAGGACCACACTACAAACGAAGGGGTATGAATCATTTCAGCTTAAACCAGCTACAGCGGCAACATGGCTGCCCGAGCGAACAAAAAGACATAAATGTAAGCATTATTGGCATTAATAAAGATTTTAATGAAAAGTAATCTTTTCATTAAAAAAGCATTCAATCGGGAGTTCATATTTACGGTGATGCTATTCAAAGAAATGTTCGGCCAAAAAAAAAATTAAAAAATAAAAATCGCTAAAGTTTCCTAACGTCATATCATTACTGACTGCACGATAGTGCCACAACATATTTTCATGTCCGATCAGGGTGATAACCACCATAGACATTGAGGGGCTAGTTCCCCCAATAATTAGAAATCGCTAAACCTTTTTCTCAAATATTGAGAGAGAGAGAGAGAGAGAGAGAGAGAGAGAGAGAGAGAGAGAGAAAGAGTGTATGTGCATCTGTGCGTCTCTCTTTACAATGAGCGAGTATAACCTTACTTCAAAAACAGCAATATTATCCTCTTGTTGCTGGAAAATACAATATAGCAATTCAGTATTTAAACTGCTATTAATAAAAAGTCGTGGGGCAGCATTGACAAGTTTCTTTGCTCCTGGATGTGAGCTGCGCGATCTCCGATATATGTGTGTGTGTGTGCGCATTAGGGCTGGGCGATATATCTCATGCGATATGCACGCGCATCTCGTCAGTAAAGCCGTTTCCTCGATTCGCACTAAATCTCCATCATCTGTTTTCAAATGGAGCGGCATTTAATACACGGAGCTGTAGTTCACTGACAAGCTATGCAATATCGAGTTCATTATCGAAGGCGATTCATTTGCGATAATGAACACGATATTGCGTAGCTTCTCAGTGATCTACGGCTCCGTGTATTAAATGCCGCTCCATCTGAAAACAGGTGATGGAGATTTACCGATAATCAAGGAACCGGCTTTACTGACGAGATGCGCACGCATATTGCATGAGATATATCGCCCAGCCCTAGTGTGTGTGTGTGTGTGTGTGTGTGTGTGTGTGCGTGGCAGTAAGCAGTGTATTAATATAGAATGATAATTAAAGTCTCTAATGCACACCAGTAGGTGTGTTTATTGTAGGAGCTAGATGACGTATGATCACGTGTGATGGTATAGTAGTGGTGTCCCAATTCTTAGGGGAATATTTTCACCCCTACCCCTTGGCATTCTGTTTCAAGGTACAAGGGGAAGGGGTAGGCGGAGGGGTAGGGTGAAGGGGTATAAAATAGAATTGGGATTGGGCCTAAGTAGTCATACAAGTTGCATATTTAGACATTACACACGGATACCCAGAAAAGAGAGGTCACATCCCATAATACCTTTAGCCTGGGGAGGGATAACAACTACAGTAGTCTTCAGTAGTCTTCCAGGATGTGGCTAAGATCAGAAGATAAGATGCTGTGACTGGTTACCAGGACAAGTTTGTGAAAAATTGCAGCAGTGACACCTAAAGTGCTTTTATGATGTTTATGCTCTCAGCCACTGATGGAGTTGGACCAGAATACAGACTGCTAGTGTACTAAAAGCAATGAAGATGTTAAAAGCCTTCTGTGAGCGTTAATGATCTGCCATCTCACTGACTAACACCACAGAATATAACTGAAAAGTGCAAAAGGGCAGGAGGGGGATGGGATTTGCTCTTTTTTTTATTATTAATTAGTGCTACAAAAAAAGATATAGTGACAAATACTCAAAGTGAATTAAGGAAAATAACGGGTCTTATTTCTGCTCACATAAGATTCCCCTAGAATAGCATAATTCCAACAGTCTGCAATCAATATTTGGTAAATAAATGAGAGAACATCAGTCAATGCACCACAGAACATCTATCAAGTTGTACATTATCAACCTCACACCAAAACGCATGAATGTGAAATTACACCAAACAGTGCACACAAGACACATACCACACTAAAGTCACAGAAAAAAGGGGAAAAAAATAATCTAGAAATACCAGAAAGAGTTTTGAATGTATTTTTGATTACTGCCATATGAACAACCCCTAAGTTACTCCATTGATTTAAGTCTCACACAATACTGACTGGAGGTCTGCACGGGCTTTAAACTGAAGCCCGAACCTGGCCCGTACCCGAGATCGTCTGACCCGACCTGAGCGGCACGGTTAAATTTAGAGCTCGAACCCGACCCGAACCCGAAATCTTTTTTTTTCCCCCCACAACGACTAGCCAATTTAAAAAAAATAATAATAATAAATAAAAATGCATGCATTTCACGATTGCATGCAGTCAGTAAACAAATACATGTAAAGAAACAGATTCATCAAGGCTGGGCCATTTCACAATGCAAAAGAAAAAACACTGACTTACCAGTTATGAAAGTTTATGAACATCAGGTGCAGCGTCACATAAATTCTGCCGAGTTTTTGAATGGTTGTATAGGACAAGACGATTCTTCCACCGTGCAAATTATGCTCATTTTCGTCAGTTAAGGCTCGTTAGCATTCGGCATACTTTAAATCAGACACGGAGATGTAGTGCGGTAAGATCGCATTTATTTGAATTAATTAATCATTTATTAGCGAGAGAGAGAGACAGAGAGAGAGGGGGATGAAAGTTGCGTGTGTGAACCTGCGTCAGCGCGTGTCTCTCTACAAGCAATGAGGCTTAGTTACTTCAAAAACAGCGATTTTACCCCCTCATTGCAGAGAAATATAACGTTGCGAGTCAGTAGCCATCGAAGCTATTTTAATAATAAAAGTTTCCGTGCTGTGTGTGCGCTGTGTGATCTCTGATATGTGCGTGCGTCTATGAAAGCAGCAAATCCTGCATATAGTTTTGGTTTAGTTACCCGAGCCCGACCCGAGCCCGAAGCTATCCATTAAACATTAACCCGAACCCGACCCGAAACCCGAAAGTATTTCGGGACCCGTCGGGCTCGGGTCGGGTAGCAGACCTCTAATACTGACACACACAAACATGACTCATGATTTCAAGACCGATTTGTGAGTCTGTTCGATCAAGTCATTTGTTTGTAAATTGGACTACAATGGTCACGCAGGGAGGACAATGTGACAATGCTATTTACGCTTGGTATTTTGCATTTTGGTCAATCGGATCACAAGTGGACAGCAGAGACACATTCCCATTTACACATGGTGTTTTAATCCGCCTCTTTTCCCTGTTTTAGACCACTTTTCTGTTTTCTTTGAGGGGAGGGTCTGTGTATGTATATATGCTTTTTCTGATCTTTCAATCTAATATTGCTGAATAAGCTCATGCAATTTACATATGAATGCAAAAGGAGACAGCAAATAATATGAAGAAAAGCAGCTATAGTTTCTGCTATGTGGGTTTGTGTTAAAATCAGGACTGGTAAGAGACCATCGTGCTTTTTACATTTTCACTTTACAACTTCAAACCAAGTATAAATCCATCTGGCTATCGCACTTACAACATGTCCCATAGTGTTTAAACAATTAGGTCAGTAGGCAAAGAGGAAGTGGTATTTTGTGGCTGTTCGAATGTATTTGACCACATGAGCATCTACACTATGAAAGCAATCCAGTTGAATGCATTTTTAACTACCTCTGGAAGCGGTTGAAAGTGGACAAAATCAAAACATTTCAGACCCTGTTTACATCTGTATTTAGAGTTGTCCACTTGTGATCGGATTGACAAAAATGTATCTTAAAAACAGGGCGTGTGTTGTTTTTGGGATTTTTTTCAGTGCCAAGTCATTTTATCTCATCCAGGGCTCAACATTAAGATGGTCCAGGAAGAATATGAAAGGTTCAAGCCAGTAAACCCTTAAAGACCTAGAACATTTTTGGGGCACCTGGCATGCCTTACACTTCCAAAATAAATGTTTTCTATAACATTCCCCAAGCAAGTTATAGCCATTTATTACAATATTGTTATAGGCTCTTTTCAGTGAAAAACAGGTCTATTTACTTTACTAACAATATAGATGTGCCCAAAAACATTTAGGGAGTAAAGCAAATTGAAACCATGTTATATAACAGTAATATACAGTAATAACAAAATATACAGAGTGCAACAGAAAAAAATAGTGCAAATGATCTTTATGAATATATAAGCATTATTTACACAATATAACAGCCAAATGGATTGGTCCGCTGGCTGCACTCTGCGTCAGAATTGACTTTACCGGGACATCGCCTAGCGACATGAAGACATAAATTTCAGAGCTTTATCCGATATGTACCACTTTTTCATCCTTCATTTTTCATCCTTTTATGCCAAAGTGCTCTGTCCTGTGTTTTTCTGGGCTTTTTCAGAGAGTGCTCTCATGCAAACGTGTTATTTTGTGTTTGTTTTCATGCACGCATGACACACTTTACTTTCACTTTGTGTTTGCTCAAATTTCCAAAGAAACTTGCTAAACAATGGTTCAAAAGACCAAAACCTATGTTTACTGGTTGAATGTGTCACAGTTTGAACCAATCTGGGCACAGGGGTGGGACTAAGCGTCAACAATCGTTCCAGTTCGGCTCAGAGGAACGAAATGCATTGGTTTCTTCTGACGAATCAATGTTGTCAAAATGTGATGACGTAATCACGTACGCTAAGGAGCCTCTGAATATCCAAATGAGATAAATGCGATATCTCCGAAAAGCGGAAAATCTCTGCTTTACGACACTTTTTAAAGCATTCAGGATTAGCAGTTCAAAAGTTATTAAACATTTAAGAACAATAGTTATTTTTAGCTGTGGCCGGCTGTCTCGGTCTTTGAGGGTTAACAGGATTTGAAAAAAAAAAAAATAATGCATTTTTAGTCACTTGCAAACTTAAACATTTGTTTTTGTGTAATTTATGTAATTTGAACAATAAAATACACAAAACAATTTCAGACTTCAAATTCACAACTTCCTTCACACAAATTCCTTTCACTATAGTATTGTAGATACAGAACTGCCACAGCAAAATCAGAAGAAATAAAAATTCTCACCCATCTCCAATGCGATGTCAATGTCTGGAGTCGGTGTGACATCAGTGGCATCCATGCTGTCCTCATCATCGGCCTGTGCACAACCTCGACTACGAGACCTACAACACAAACAAGACAATATTGCTAATATTCCACGACAGCTGAACAATACCGTTTTCAAACACACACAACACTCCAAACAGTAATTTCTATAGCCTGAACTGTTTTTAGATCAGTGCGCAGAGTAGAAACTAAGAGCACAGCAAACCTGTGAGTCTTAACCAGCTCATCTAACTAGTAAACTGTTCTTTTGATAGGATCAAGGTTTAAAAAAAAAGCGGGTCAAGCGGGTTTAAATAGCATCTTCTCTTTTAAACAAGCACTTCTACTTCAAAAAGTCAGAAACTGTCTGACACTGGGTTAACGTGCTGTACTGACTCTTTTACTCACAGGATGAGTGCTGATATATGGGTCAGTGATCTTCATGACAGTGTGGGTCAGTGTGTGAGTCTCCACCCTTCCCCCACCAGCACTAACCAACATGTCAACACGCATCTAGCAGCCAATGGAGGCTCAGTGTGGCCTGCAGCAAGTGCTCGGCTGCTCGTCACTATGGTTACAAAATCTAGTTCCCTACAACAGACACGATCAAGAGGTGAACCAAAAAAAAAACAACCCTCTACACATAGCACACTGAACATACAAGCTCTATGGAGAGCTGTTGTAGCCCAGTTTTGAGCAGATCCATTATTTATTTATTTTTAACGTGAACCTTAAAGTGTATAAAAAGTCTGTTCAATGTGTGCTCTCTTCTTTTTATAGTAGATGTTAAATTCACTTTACGTTTAACAGCATTAGCATACCATGTCTTGTATACTATAATAAACATTTAATTTCAACTAGAATTGTTTCCAAAAAAATAACAACAGCATTTTCATGTTTTACACTCCAGAGCCGTGTTGCTGTTGCATCATGGCACTCTTGTTGTTACTGAGGTTTTGTAAGCAGTGTGTGAGAATCAACACATAACACATTGCAAAATTAGCTCCTTGAATTGATTACATCATGTACACACTGCTAAAAGCACACTTACAAAAAAGTTGGGATGGCACATAATGTTCTTTAGATAGATTACACATGGCCATGGCTATCACTATGTCAATCATTGCAATTTCATCAGAGTAGGGCTGGGCGGTTTTTCTGATTTTATTGATTAATTTGAATTTAATGTTTTGCAATTTTGAATAGAAATATTACCAAACATTAGAATTAGACACTTTGACAATTATGTCAATGATAACAGTAAAGAGAAAAGAACGATCCAACAGCATGTCTGCGCATGTTATTAACCGCTCATATCGCTAGCCACCTTTCACACAGAATCCAGTTTTAAATTGTTTGCCAAATTGCCCAGCATTACATTCTTAACTTTAATGCAGATTTTAGATATTAGCCGTCAATAACTCCCTGTCACTGACACCGCGCTCCGTTGAAACTCGGAACCGCCAGGTTTTTGCTCGGAACGTTTTTTTTTTTTTTTTTTTTTCAACCAATCTCTGTTCTGGATTTGCATTAACTGCATTGCAATTAGGGGTGTGCGATATGACGATTTCTGACTGTGGACGATTAAAATGTCTCTACGATCTGCTTTTGAAGAAATATATAGCACAGAGCACATTCTATCAGTTACAGTTCCAGCGCCTCTGTCTCAATACAATGTTACTGTACAACACAACATTTGATGTGAATGTATGTCAACTCAGCGGTAGAGTTACACTCACGGACACCGCACATATTCGCAGTCACAAAATTACATTATTTGCATGTGCTTTAAAGTTTTTCGCATGCTGTTCTGATGTGTGCCTTTTCTGAGCGCGTACATTATAAATCCTGTCAAACAGCGCCTGATTACTGGACTAAGCTATCTTTCGCGTCTAGTTTGGTTCAGGTGTTTTACATAGCATAATTTCACAAAGCTAAAATCAGACCATTCTTTTTTTGCATCAGATATTGAAATTATAGAATCTAATTTAAATCAGAAACTGCTTCTATATGCAGCATCTTTGTGTGGATTGTGTTTAAAAATGCAGTGGTTGCCTCTAAATGGCTACGGAGAGTTTGACGTGTAATAGAGAAAATAAACATCTTGTTCATGCACTCATATTTTCATTTTTTCTTGTCCCTTGCTTAAGGCATTAAATAAATAAATAAATATATATATACACATACATAAATATAATCAGTGCATTACTAAAAAGGAATGCTGGGACAAGTGTGTGGCAAAGAATTCAGGATCAGGTTTGACTGGTGAAGCTTTTAATCATCAGGATGTTGCTGGCTGTTCCGCTCAATTGGCAGTTGTGGCGCTCCATAATATTCATTAGGTGCTCCTAAATTTTTTTTGGTGCTGCTAACTTTTTGAAGTTGGGAGCACCAGTGCTTCCAAGTAAAAAAATGTTCATTTCGAGCCCTGATTCACATATAACCACTCATTAACGTACATACATAAAGCACATCAAATAATGTAAACAGAAGCTCAAATGTGTTTTACACATGAGGTTTGTGAGTTTTGATTTACCTTAAGCTCCAAGTATGTGCATTGATCTATGCCTATGTGAATAAAAGCTTAAATTAAATCTGGTCATGAAATAAAGTCATTGTGTTTTTAGTTTTAGGTGAACTATTTGTTGAAGTATGAAGGTTAAGCACTTCTTTTTAACTGACCATTTGAGGAAAAATGCATAAAAAAAATAATAACATTTACATTTTTAAGAGTTTCAGGCCCTATTGTGTTCCCTATTTATGGAAAGTCTCTAATATTACGCCAATATTTTGACATAACTGTATGAAAAACTTGTACTGTTATCATTAATACATCTTCATGTTTATTTTAATATCAAAGCAATGGTACTTTTGGCATACCAAATGTGTGCTATCACTGTAGTTCAACTTGAACAACAGTATATATTAAAAATAAAACCATTTTTAGAGTGTTTTGATCATTTAAAGTCCACACAAGGGCAACCGTGCACCATGGCACTTTTTCAAAGGATCCCGTGGTTCTCAGAGCACTAAGAACTACAGACCTAAAGCTTCTCACGCATACAACTTTCAACATATACAAGTCAAGTCAACAAACCTCACAATGAATGTGGCTGTATCTAAACACATGACACGTAAAACAAGTTTACTATAAATGCATCAAAATACAGTCCTATTTGAAATCACTGGATGAAACCCAAATGATTGTGGGACTTGAAAACTACTGTTCTCCCCAAGCACAATGCAGCATGGGTAGAATAATAGGCATCACATTTCCAGGCTAAGGTTTCTGGATGGAGACGGATACTGCTGCTGCCTGCTAGCCTGGCGCCCAGCGCTCTGATCAATGACCTACATCATTGAAAATGCAGGCCATTGTGCTGTGCTTGAGACAGGTTTAATCCAGGTCAACAACCCCCTCCTCTATAATGTGTCTCTCAAAAGATTCACATTACATGTGATATCTTGCCCAGCGACACAACAACTGAAGGCTAGCCAACTTCCTTAATGCCATTTAGCCTTTAACACCAGAGTGAAATGCTGGATAACCAGTGAATGTCAGCTTTCAAGTGTTGAATGAAAAATTACACTGCAAAAAAAAAATAAAATAATTTTTTTTCGCTGCTTCCTACTTAAAGGCAACACAATTGCTGAACATTTAGTTTCTACTTAATTTGTTGAAACTACCTGAATTATTTTTCTTTCACTAACTGAAACTGGGCAATGGATGTTTAGTTCTCAGCTTAGGGATGGACCAGGAGAATGAATGTTGAAGTTAACTGATATTTTATGCATGTGTATTAGTATTTAATGTTCAGTTATCTTTGACATTTAAAAGAGTTTTGGTTATGTTGAAGTTTTTAATTTACCACTGCTGAAGAGTGCAGCTTATGGTTAGGTTGTGGATGGCTACATGCATTAATTTAAAAGTATGTTGCTCCACTCAAGCAAAACAAGCAATAAGCTAAAGTCAGTGCAGTAAACTTTTTACTTGTTCATTGCAAACATTTGCTATGCAAGCTGTTTTAATCACACAATAACAACCAAGAGTTCATGTTACTCACTTTTTATAAGTAATTGGCTGTGCAATGTATTGACAAATGTTAGGTAGACTTTACCTTAATTCATTTATGTCACAGCTGTTAAATTTAGGTAGCCTCTGCACAACGTGGGATGAAAGCTACCCAAACAAATTAAGCACAAACTGTTACCTCAGTTTTATTGACAAGATTCTGTAAGTTTGATTTTACATCATGTGCTTTAAAATATGCCGTTATAAAACCCTACGGAAATTCATGCGTAACCTTTAAGACGATGTAGAACAAACCCACAATCAGGACATTATTTGCTCAAGCATTTCTTGACTGTTTTTCCAAAACTGACATGGAAATAACCAGTGCTAAAGGGGGGTTTTCATGACCCATTAACTACATAATCATGAGCGGAACATTACATTCAACTTTTTTAGTTATGTTTGCAAAATAAAAATAATCAGTACTTATTACTGTTGGACAAAAGGAAAAAAACAACGGTTTAATTTGTTTTCTTTTCAGTAAACTGACATTTGTTGTGTACGTGTTTTTTTTTTGGGGGGGGGGGGGTTGTGCTAGTCTACTGCTGTGGTATATTTCCAAAAAAAAAAAAAAAAAAACACTTTACATGATGTTCAAACAATATCATGTAATTCTAAGTTGCCAGTTCCTAGCCAGCCAATCAAGATGCAAAGTGGAGTGGCTTTATATGCTGATCAAAAGTCTCGCTACACATGACTGATTAAGGGTTAGTGCTGATCCCTATGGAAGTGTTAAGTGAAACGTTAATGTTGCATTACCAATTACTGCTAAAAGCAAATACCAGTCACTACTTACTGATGTGTGAAAGGAAATGCAAACGGTCTACCATAACATCTAGAGAGCAGGCCAGCCAAAGGGTGTCACCTGATTTTGGAACCAATAACATCCAGTGTTATAACCTTTAAAATAAAATGATGGCAAACTTCTATACACCTGTGTACACATCTTTCGTCATGTAGAAGAAAACTTAGTAGCAGAAAGCTTCAGCTCCACAGTGAGAAATTTAGACAAAAGCTGTAATAACAGCAACTCCAAGTGCTTATCTAAAATAGATGTTTTATTTTATCAGCAAAGAATAATGTGCTCTAGTCTATCTGATATTATTTTACATGTGCACATGCCTAGGGCATATGCAGTGTATTGTGTAACCAGGGCAAAGTGAATGCAAATGATCACATACTCTTTGCTGCAGAGTACGTTCAAAACTATCAGGGGGTCTGATATCTTTTTACCTTTACATGTACATATGTGTTTTAATCAAATAATAAAAAATAAGAAGCTAATGTCATTCACATTGAGAAAGATCTGCATAATACATCAAATCAAGGCCTCTGGAGATTGTTGTTTTGCTAGCAGGGTCATACTAAATGGATTTTACGTGTACTTTATCATCAGGGGTAACAAGGTAAACAAGTGATGGGATTTGGGGTAATGAGTAACCTGAAGGTAAATAAACAGCCGTTAAGCAGTGCTGAGATGCACGGAGGGTCAGGACGCTTCCAAAAGGATTGTGCTCACGGCATTTACAGAGCTCTGCACTAGTCTGCTAATACATAAAACACACGACCCAAAAATACAAAATTCAAAGTATTATGAGGTAAACAAAATGAGTAAACTGTTCATCAAAAAAATTCAATTATTCCCTATACACAAATAAATCACTAATGTAAAAGATAATGAAATGAACTGCAGCTGAAATGTTTTGGATCGGTAAGATTTTTTTAACCTTTGTGTCTTATTTACACCTAAATTTAGCATATTAGTACATAAAGTGTACAAAATCAGTACCAAAATGGTATGATTTTCTAACTTTTGAAAGGATACCGTCTCAGTGACAGCTTTTATACCTTTTTTTAAAAAGTGTAATAGCAGATTTGGTGCTCTAGAAATATATAGATGTGATGTTATTAATTTACTTATGTATTTATTCATTTATTTGTGTATTTATATGTGCGTGTTTATGTACGTGTATATATACAGTACATATCTCAGTATGTATACACAGTGTTTTCTTGGTTCAGTACTTTTTATTATTTTTGTAATAAACTTCAGAACTATTATTTTAGAAAAATGCTAAATAAAAAAATTATTTGGCTCAGACTTTTGGACCACCCTCTATATGATACGGATATCAATAAAAAATAAATTTATTACAACATGTTCAATTATTCCTGTACATGAAACAAGTTAAAACTGTATGACTATAAATTTGAAATTTCCTTTCCCCAAGAATTCATGGCCACAGTCACGGCACACTAGTGAACAGCAGGAGAAAGCACGAGAGAGTGTACGAGAAAGAGTGAGAGAGTGCCAGAAAGAGAGAGCAAAAGGGAAGCAGAGAGGGGAAAAAAGCTTACAGTGCAAGTAGTTCCAGCACAGAAAGGAGGAGCCTAAAACCCGGGCTGGACTGACTGGTTGAAACACGGCACACCCCCTTCATAACAGCACTGCTGTCTCCCCACAAACACCTTAACTGTTTCCTCACCTTGTGCTTGCGCCTAGACGTTTCAGACTTCTTGACTTATTGAAGTAGAGATTACAGCAATAAAAAAAAAAAAACAGTCCGTGTGGAGTTTGGAGTCTCCCCAGAGGGGAGCAGAAGCCCACAAAATGCATAGGTTTGAAAAAATAAAAATAAAAAATCTGCAAGCTTTTGGGGAAAAAAAAACAAAAAACAATCTCTTATACTCACAGTATAACAGTCAACATCCTGGTAAACATACAGGAAGTTATGTCAGCAACAGGCTTAATCAAACTAACTCACAAGCAGGCCCACACATAATCTGTGACCAGAGAAATTGAATCCCCTAGAATTCAAACACCCACCATGTACAAGTTCTACACATCCCCAACCCTTGTATTTTAGTGCATTAAACATTTCTGCCTAATTAAGTGCAGAAAAAAACAGAAGTTGTACAGATTTTGTCTAAACCGGTTTAGAGATTAAGTGTTGTTTTTAAATGACAGACAAGAACAAATCTGTTGCATCACATACATTCAGTTTATAAAAAAGCCAATCATCTTTTAGCTGTCAGCAACATCCAAAAAGTTGACAGGACCACTGTACATATAGCTGTGGACTGGATTTATGTATGAGAATATGGCTGAAGATACTGTCATAATAACAGTACACTGTAGTTAGCAAGGTAAGGTAATCAGTTACATCCAACATTAAGACAATAAACTGTGAGATTAAGGTAGCAGAATTTTAGATTTAAAAAAATATATATATTGACTAAGTAAGATAACTCATACAAGATGAAATATAATTCTTCCTTGCATTCATTTCTGTGAAAAACATGATGATTATTTCTAAATAAATGACATTATTTCTAACAGCAAAGCAATAATAGTCTTCATTTTCAATCAAGAAAAATGCCTGACAAGGAAAACACTTTTAATAAGAAGCCAGCTCAGTATGTTGAAGCCCAATACCATTGAAATGTAATAATTCTTGTCACCAATTTCAATATTACAAAATAAAACTAACACTAGCCTAATTAACATAAGTTTAAAAAAACATAGTCTTCACTATAACGATTAAATATGCATTTGTTGTTATTAAAGTTACAAATGTGATTCAGTAAAGAGTAGTGAGTGTTTTTCTTTGCTTTTATTCTTTTCTTTCTTTTGTTTTTTGATTTACATTAAGTGAAAAGGTAGCAACAGGTATACTGGGTTGCAGTCTCTTTAAGACCTAATTCACAGATTTACTATATTGACATACACCTGATTTGCACCCAAAATATTTGTTTTAAGACATAACCAACTTTTACAAGGATACTCGCAAAGACAGGCATTTTGGGACAATAATTGTGTATTTGATCATTCAAGTGCAATAAGCCAGCAAAAAGACCTAAATTAGCACTTGCACGATGTGAGACCAGCAGCTTTATCTGTGAATGTTTCAGGTATGTGCTCAGAAAGTCTTTCAGACAGTGTGTGCATACGGAATTAAGGAATTCTTCTTTTTATCTGATACATACCAAAACACGTCAAATACAAGCTTTCAGAATAGCCTCGCGTTTGACCTACCTAGCAGCTTACTTAGACATGTCAGTGAACAGACTGTGGGAAGTCAGACAAAGGTCTTAGTGGTAACCCAATGATTCATAGAGTGATTTTTCACAATTAAACATGGAGATGCATTAGAATCCAAACGCAACAGTTCAGCTCAACCATATAACCATATGGTTCACATATCTAGCTCTCTGTTTACTTTCTCAGGAATCAACCAACAAAGTACAGTGTTCAGTGTTTCCCCTGCCATTATATTAGGGGGTACCCCCACCCCCTCCCTTGAAGGTCAAGTTAATTTTATTTAATTTTATTTTCTATATAGTGCCAGAGCACAACAGAAGTCATGGCTACCTTTCCTATAGAACAGGTCTATACCTTGCTCTTAAACAAACTAAATAGCCTTATGCAATTTATCTTATTTACACAACGGCATGTCATTTCTGTCTCTACATGGTAGCGTGTTTACAATTCTCTGGTCTCTGTATCACGCACGATGGAGTTCCGCCTCGATGCATCGGAAAATATGTTGTCAACCACCTGAAAAGCAGACAAAAATATCTGCATTTTTTTTTTTTTTTTTTTTTTTTTTTTTAAAGCTGCACACTTTGTGGATAATCGTCATAAAAAGAAATGTTCCAATGTTTAGTTCAATGTACAGTTCAAACAATTGGTCAATTGTTATATTGACTGCTGTCATTTAGGGGTGTCCCCGAATAGTCGACGATTCGATGCTTCGATTCGAGGAGCCTGATTCGACTCCCAATCTCACAGTCGAATATTTGCGGGGTGTTATGATCATGCCATTTTGGCTATATGGGGGTGCTCAGTGTCTGATTTCACATAGAACTACCGGTTTTCTCCGAATAACTTAATATACAGCCTATTAAGATAATGCTGTAAATAAGAATCTTAAAAGAAAAGCTTTAAATAAATATTTTAACGTGCGTGAATAAATCCAACTTCTCCTATAGATTAAAGTTTCGCTTTCTAATCCGTCACCGACAGAGGAGCATCTTGGCGGCAGGGATTTAAATCTTTAACAAGACTCAAATTGACACAGACAGAGCGAAAGACTGGATTTTTTTCGATCAGGTAGGGTACAACAAGTGATTTCAAAATGTTTCAGTCGGTTTATTTATATCGTGTATATATTATTTATCTCGTTTAAGATGCCTTATTTGCCTTGGTTGAGTTACGCTACAGTAAAGCGCTTCATTGCAGTACTAGGTGATTATCTCTTCAGCGCGTGCTGCGAGCAAGACAGCAATGCAGAATATTAATAACTATGACTGGCACTGTCATATACATAGCATTATTATGAGAACACTATTATAATAAAACGCTGTAATTTTTTTTAGTTTTTATTTGTGTTTCTGCATGTTATTGCGTGAAGAACGCGTCCACAAAAGGAGTTCATTCAGAGCCGCGCAGACGAGTTCATGTGCATTCGGGGCATTTTGTGCAGATAGCCTGTAAGTCGTAATATTAACGTTATGTTATATAATTAACGAAGCGTATTATATGTGAGATAAATGAGTTAAATCCCATTGATTAAAAACCTGCTATCATATGCTTCATTCTACTGGTCATCTTCAGCGCGCGCAGCTCAAAACAGAAATGCAGAACATTAATAACTACGATCATATAGGCTACATAACGTTATAATGAGAGCACTATTGTAAAAAAAAAATGTTGTGAATTCTTTAGTGTTTCGCTGACGTTTAATGTTAACTATCTTTAAATCAAAACATAAAACATTATTTACCCCGTTTGTATCTGCGAGGCGTCCATTACACCTTTTCCCTGTGTGTTAACGTCAGTAATTATGACTGTGGAATGTAATGTATTTTGGCCTCGCCCCCAAACATATGATTCAACTATCAGTCGACTATCAGCATGATTCGAAAATTCGACAGTCGGGGACACCCCTACTGTCATTAAAAGAAACACATGAACACCATGATTCCTTTAAGTGTTTGTGTCGGTGTCCGTCTGGCCCCCCCATATAATTTGAGAAATATCTCAGTTTGTTTGTTTTTCTTTTTTTACCCATACAAAAAAGAAAGGAAAAGGAAGTAAATGGAAACCAAATGCATGGCTTAAAAATAAGGGCTGCCTGGTGGCCATGAAAGTTTATCATTTGCATGTGTTTTTAAGCCTTGCTAATTTAAAAGTTCAAAAGATTTTAAATCATTCAAGCATGACGCAAAAGAAAACTACCAACTGGGCCAGTAGAAAAAAAATCCTTAGCATTTAGCCTTGAAAACTCTTTGGTTACCAACATTCTTCAATTCTTCCGAGACATTTTGGTTTTGGAATGACATGAGGTTGAGTAAATTAAGACAATTTTCATTTTTGGCTGAACTATACCTTTAAAGGGATAGTTCACTCAAAAATGAAAATTCTGTCATTAATTACTCACCCTCATGTCGTTCCAAACCCGTAAGACCTTCGTTCATCTTTGGAACACAAATTAAGATATTTTTGAAGAAATCTGAAAGCTTTCCGACACTGCATTAATTGCAACGCAACTGACATATTAAGGCCTCAGGGCATCTGGGTATTACGTCAAAACACCGGCCTGCATCAGCAGCACCAAACACAAGCATCGTGGTACTCTTGTAAACGTGCTTGAACATGTCAGTTGCGTTGCTGTTTATGCAGGTTCAGAAAGCAAAAATATCTTAATTTGTGTTGTGTCTTACGAGTTTGGAATGACATGAAGGTAAGTAATTAATGACATAATTTTCATTTTGGGGTGAACTATCCCTTTAAGCTGGGACATGTAGTTTTTCAAAACAAAATCACACACATTACCTTTATACATACTCATTTGTCAGAGAGGGAATGTGTTCTGGGGAAACATGTATAAAAGCAGTCGTAATTTTGAAACCAGACCTCTTGCTATGCTGCAGAAAACAGACACTTCCCCTTTAAACGAAACACTTTTCAGTCAGTTCAGGCAACTTTAAAACTGAGATCTCAACTGAATGCATTTCATGCTTTGAGACACAACATTCATGGTGTGAACATGGTGTGTAGTTCCACAGATGGCTGTACCTGCAGTATCAGGTACCTCACTAATCTGCCCTATATCTGCACTGTTTATTTGACAGCCAACACTTGATCTCATAGTGAAGGCCCCGTATTCTCATCACAGGCTTGATACTCAAACACCCTGACTAAACTACTCTTAAAAGAAGTGAAAGGTCTAGGATATGTACTGTAAGATAACTTTTCATTATAGTCAACCGAGAGTATATAGAACTTATGTCATAATTAGTGGAATGTAATAAACAGAGAATTTGCCTTGTTCAGCAACATGCTGTCCGAATCTGTACTTCATGAGTGGCTATTTAAGAATGAATCACGTTGATGATAGCCATCTCCACGGGGTCAGCCTGACCATGTACTGTACAACCTCTATAGAACTCTATAGAAAACACTCAAAGCAAAGGAAAGATTTTTAAACCCAATTTAAATATAAATAAATTAACTCTTCCTGTCTGTTTCTCCCACAAAGCTATTGTATGGCTTCAGAAGACTTTGGCTCATATGGACCACATTTATGACGTGGTGTTTTTGTATCCTTTTGGTAGTTTGAAAGAATGTTCCTATTCAATGTAACGGCATGGAAAACGGCCTTCAAATTTTCTCCTTTTGCGCTGCATAGAAGCAAGTAAGTCTGACTTTTCTGGAGAAACATTTGTAGCAATGATTTTTTTGGTGAACTACTGGGTTATTTAAAAAAAAAAATGTGTGTGTGTGGGGGGGGCAGGTGTAAAGTGGCAGATTATAGCTGTGCAGAACATCAAAAAGGACGAGCGCATCCATAAACTGATGATGCGCCACATCATCCATATCCAGTAGATGGCTTGGTCGATTATAATGAAAGCGATCTAGATTTGTTGAGTCGTGCCACTCATGTCCAGTGTAGACACTGTTTCATTTGAAATACAGCCAGTCTAAAATTATCCCTTTTGTATGCCCCATGCTGTATGAGAGCAGATTTATTTTGGAGCCAAAATCAACTTGGCAAAAAGAAAATGTCGTCCTTCTAGTGCAGCATCTCCTTGTGCGCCTCACAGAGCTCTTCCACACTAATGCACATCGACACACTTGAAAGCCTCTTCCAGGTGCAGCAGAATACTTCACCAGAATACAGTCCTCTCAAAACACACACACACACACAGGTAGGGCGGCATGATTAATCAAAATGTATCAAATCACAAAGTCTACAATTTCACAGTGAAGCATGCCATTGTGTTTTTGCATGTCAGCTGCTTATGATCTGCCGGTGTTTGCAGCATCTCAGAATGAATGGCTCTGTTTGCAGTAAATGCAGACATGCAACTTGTGTGGAGTAGCATTGGCTCTGAGTTTGGGTCACTTATAACATGCATTTGGGAACACAACATGTGCCAACCATCTTATCATACTCGTAATGAGCAGCTCCCTGTGGTTTCACGCCAAAATAAAAGTTTGATGGCTTAACGTTTGAAAATGAAGAAAAAAAAAATAGTACTGTAATTTTACACAGTAATATAAAAAAATACAAAACATTAAAATGTAATGTAGAATAAAATAATAATTATGATGATGATGATTATTATTACCATACTGAGAATCACAACATTTTGGATCATGCAGCCTTACAAACAAACACAAACCTGGATTTTTTTTTTTTTTTTTAAATATGTAATCACATTTCAAATTACAAATCAGAGCAGGCTTGCAGCCTTGCATATTGGGTTAACCAACACACTCCCTGAACCTTAAATGTACATCTGACCCTAATCACATGATTTATCCAGAAAGTTTCTTAATAGAAAGTGATTAAATAATTCACCGTGCTTAATGAATAGTTTAAATGGGCATAGGGGAGTTCAGAAGATAAGCTGGAAAACTGGCTAATACTTTAATACTAAAAAAGAGGGGGAGGGGTGGCAGGGGGCAGGAAAGATAATCAGGTCATCGTAATCACATGACAGTATTAACTAGCCTCATAAATCACCATAAATATCATGATCGTTCCTGGACTTAAGCCTTATTGATTTAATCTGATTTCTGGGCAAATGATAACCTTCAGTTCTGCCAATCTGTGGCATCTCACGAAGTACTAAATAACATATGACTTATAAACCTGAAATTGTCCATGCTAGTGCAGTGTTCCCCACAGCCTTACACTCTATTTGTGGTGGCAATCCCCCACCCCCATATATATATATATATATATATTATGCAAATTCATTCTCTGCCGGTAGGAGGCATTTTAAAGTGTGAGAAATAGAGGTTTCCCCGGTAATGCTGTACACAAAGCAGCGCTCCGCTCACAAACGCTGCTTTATCAGGCATTACATGCAAGATAAAATGAAAATGACATCGAAAATTTTCTGAAGACAGTCGGATTCCTTCTGAAATACAGTGATATCAAAACACCCGCACCGGATTTTGATTTTTAAACGTGCAGTGCTCATGTTTATTCAACGGAATCAAAGCCTTTTGGAAAATCTATTTGTGGCGGTCAGTTTTGATATTGTGGCGGTCTGCCACAAATAAGTCAATGTATGGGAAACACTGAAGTGTCAGTGGTTTCATTCATTAAGCCTTTTAATATATTAAACCAGTAATTTGTCAAAGTTATAACATTTATCCTTCTTTAAACAACACAAAGTAAAATGCAAGGCAGACACAACATCAGCTCTCAAGGTGTGTCATCACATGCAAACACCTTCACACGAGAACAGGAGATGCACTTACTTTCTTTTGGACTTGGGTGTAAGAGAGGAAGCATCCTTGCGTGGCCGGCCCCGTGGGCGTCTATCTGAGGGGGCCGGGCTCCCTGAGGGCGTGGCCCCAGCACTGCTCAGGGGAGGAGATGGTCCTTGCTCAGAGGGCTCCAGACTCTTATCCTCTGATGACATTCTGTATAAAGAGACAAACATATTCATAAATTACATGTGTTTGTATAACACTGGTCTGACAGAAACACCTACAAACTTTAAAAGATTTGCACAAAGCTAAAATCTTTCAACTTTTGTCATGGCAATAAATTACTTAAAAAAAAAAAAAAAAATGTCGAAAATTAATTTTAAAAAAAAGTGAATCTGGTTACTTAGAAAACATTGGTGAGGCAAAGTTTACATTCAGCAACCTAGAGAAATAATATCATTATTGCATAACCAGACATTCATCCATAAAGTAGGCCTGATGCATACACGATTTAGACGTTTTATGTTTTAACTAACAGACATTTTTTATGAATAATTTAAGTAAGAATTCTCTATCAAAAATAGAAGCTTCACTTTTCTGATGTGACACATGGCCTATAGACTTTTCTAGACTGTTGTAGATGCTTTACATTAAACAATATACACGATATACAATATACAAGTTTTATACATGAGAACCAAACCAACACACAGCATCCTGGGTAATAATTCACACTGGGCTACCACATCAAGCAAAACAGACAGGCCTGAAATTATATAGCAAAAACGTAACAGTTCCCTTTTGTTTTGTCATTTTATCAAAACAATTTATTGAATTCCACCAGCAGAACAGACAAACAGAACTGGGCTTGTGCAAATAAACAAATATACCTGTTCAATAACAGTTAGCCCTTAATATTCAAGGAACATGTAAATGCAGCCAAGAACCTGTATCACAGTTACAGTACCCTAATCAGTACCCACTATATAGACAATGATGTCATTTAGCGATGACAATTTCTGATGATATTCCACAAAATAATTGACAATTAAAAGCCATTAATTTCTATTGCACTCTTTGTGCAGACTACATAAAAAACAACATGCACAGTGAAATATGTCTAGCCTAATTCATGAAGAAATTGTTTTTTTATTAATTTATTTGATATTTTTTTAAATAAAATCAGCCCAATTGATTTGCAAATCAGTGCAAAGGTGTGAAAAATGCTGCAATCAATCAATCAATCAATCAATCAATCAATCAATCAGTCAGTAGGGAAGATTACTGAACTCATGAGTCATCATGAAAATACAGCCTAATTGTGCAGAATCTGTGCATATCTAGCTTACTTGAACATACCTGACAAATAACGGTGCGGCGGGCGCGCTGGTTTACTTTGCATTGAAGGAATAATGAAAAACGACTGAAGACTCATACCATCTCTACACCGGACGACAAAATACAATAGAACCCATTATGATCAGCGATGCTGTCTACACCGGACACGGTGCGACACGACAAATCCCAGACAGCAAAACTGATGTCTCGTTCTATTTATGACGTACTGACACAAAGTTCAAGTGCAGTTCAAGACTTGCAATGCCCTCTTTGTCACATCCAGTGTGGACAGCCTCAAGTTGTTGGTTTATTTCGTTTTTTTTGTGCTACTAGAACTTATGAATGGCTGGTAACTTTAAGAATTTAGTGGCCAAATTGGCTGGTGAGTGAAAAAGTTAAATTCAAACCCTGGTCATCAAGGCAAAAACACTAATTATACTCATGGTTGCTCTGGTGGCACTATCTCTGTGGCTTTCTCTGGTTCTGAATGCGAATACACATAAAGCACATGTAAACGAATATGTGAATCAGATTGTAAAGAGTAGGGTTTGTATAAATGGAACTCAGAATCTGAAATCAGATTGGATTAATTCCCAAAATTAGAACAATTAAACATACCTAGCATTACTCCTCAACAGCAACACAACTAAACTCTGCTGGAGAAGTAGGCTTATGTAATTTATGTGCCAATAGTATCACCGAAACTGCTACAATGATGAGTGCTTTCAATCAAGTTCCCAGAACACTCCATCTCCAACTGGTTGTCACTGGTTGACTCAACGTTGCCATGTCCAGCTGCTCAGAAAGCTCAAACAGCTGCAAGTTTTAGAGCTCTATAGACCAACAGTGTTTATTAACTATAAAAACTGCTTATAGTTGTCTCTGAATATGAAACCGGGATAAATGACAGTATTTTAACAGCCAAAAAAAAGATGACACACAGGTCTTCATTTGTTTGTGAAACAAAATCTCACTCTGTATTGTCGCATTAGTCCATGTCATGTCTCATGTTACAGCAGCATGGATACATCTCTTCCAGAATTATACAGCAAAATTTCTACTGCCTGATAGGGTTTTGACGGTGAGGAAATTTTCCCACTGGTAAATCGACTTGTGACAACACCGGTAATACCAGTATCACCGCTGGGGGTGGGGGGGTTGGTTAGTTTGTTTGACTTTTCCTTCTTTTCTTTCCTTCATTTTTAAAAGGCTTGTAAAAGCACAGTGTGCATTTTACTTTCACTTTCAAATTAGCAACAAAACTGTGTCAATTCAATTCGAGTAACATAATGCAACGTCAAACTCATAGAACTTTTATTAACAAAGCGAATAAAATAACACCATGCCATATCCCTAATATAAAATAACAAATTAGGCTACAAAGTTTAAATAAGTATACAAAGCTGAAAATCAGCAAACACTGTGGAACCAAATAATTAAGAGACACAGAACGTTTATTAGTAAAATGAATAGGCATAGGCATCTTGATGTAAAATAAAATAAATAAACTACAAAAAGTTTAAATAAAGTAGCCTAAATATCAGCAAACACTGTGGAACCAAATAAATAAGAAACACGTTTAAAAAAAACTTCCAAAATCACCTTAAATAAACAGCGAAAGTCAACACTAAAGTCGAAACTAAATTTTCCGTGATCGTCTTTTCTTTCTCATCTCACTCTTCTTGTCAGTCAGCTCGACTCAGTCTCCTCATGTGATAAATGAAATTTGACGGCGCAATGCATTGAGCAGCCACGTTCAGTTTTTAATAGTAGTGTCTGTTCTCTAACTGAACTAAATGATGTTGGGGCTTAACACCGGTAACACCGTAAACACCGACTATCGCAGCAAGCCTACTGGCTGAAAGATTTCTACTACTGCATGTTATATCCCACACAACCCTGTGCCTTAGTGCAGCATGCTCTCCAGCACTGAGAGGTGAATCTGAGGAGAGGAGAGTAGAGCTGTTGACTCATAGCTGATGATCGTGAGCATAGCTGTGTGTGGATGAACACTGGGGAGAGATGCAACTCAGTGTGATGCCGCTGCTCTCCATGGAGCACTGCTCAAATTAATTTAGAGATTTTATTCAGCACAGTCATGCTGAGGACAGAGGAGGAAAATGAGGGAGGAAAACCCCTGCGCCCAGCAGAGAGGCCTGCACCGCTCCTAATTTGAATGCTGCTTTCGGTGCCAGCATCACAGAACCCCTTCTCTGCCTGACCGCAACAGCCTGACAGCAAACACACTCACACTCACTGCGCTGAAGGAAACGGAAGTCATTCAACGGTTTATATATGACGGTACCTGAAAGACGAATATTTCAATTTTAAGTGACATTGCAGGGCTACACAATTAATTAAATTTATGAAAGATAAAAGATATGGCCTTGTGTGATATACTTAAATATAAAGTCTGCATGTGATTCATTGTGCTCTCTCAATTCTACTAAACACGCTTCAAATTTGCTCATGATATAGAGTTTTCAATGGCTCAGAGCTGCTCGATTTAAATCTGCTGTGCAAAGCAATCCAGTTTCCCCTTGTTTTAACATTCTGAACATTTCTAACCACTTTATAAACAAGTTATTTTACAAATCTAACACTACACCAGTCACAGAAAAGAAACAGTAAACCTCAAAAGGTATTTACTCACTTTTCCACCAAATAAAGGCTTGAGAGTTAAAAAAGGAAAAGAAAGCTGCATCTTCTGAATAATACCATACTAAATAATATTATCATCAAGAGGAATAATAATTAAGTATTATATTACAATAGACTTCTACTTGACTTACTGGGTTCTAATTAAGTGTGAGTGAAAACTGGGCTGAGACTCTACTATAACTACAGTGAACCATAAATCAATTTTCATGCTCAAGGGAAAAAAAAAAAAGAAGAAAAAAACGTATATATATATATAAAAAAATACTAAATATATACACTATATTACACACTCATTATATGTTTAATTCGGTTAGTGTTGTCTTCATTATTGGAATTTATGTATAAATAAATATATTACGAAAATAAGTTATTGTAGCCAATTTAAATCTTAATATAATTCAACAGCTAATTAGGCAAAAGTAGAAACATTATAAACAAAATTATATCACTGCTATAAAAAAAGCTGTAGGTGCAATTTAAATGTTTGTAACTCAGCTTTTATTTGAGTGCATACAAGTTAAATTAATTGATTATTAAACATAATTTATCTTTTTTTAGCTAAATGAAAAGTTTAATTTTGGTTTCAGTAAAAATTCAGTCAAAAGCATCACTACCTTAAATATGAGCAATATTACTCGTAACTAGGGACGTTTATTTTAACCGTTTGACCGTTAACCGACCGATACGAATTTTGACCGATTAATACAATCAGATAAACGGTTTATTAATTTTTTTCAGTAATTTATCAAAATATTTTAAAAGGTTCGCTGCATGGTTAAAATAAGCTACGCGTATAAAAAAAAAAATATGTTTTTTAGAGAGAGAGAGAGAAAACAAAAAACATGTCGCATTTTATTATTTCATTCTGAAATAGGCCGACGCGAATTACAAACATTATAATAAACACTTTAGCTAGGCTATTTTAGTTCCCCTCACTCCACAACAAATCCTTTCAATTAACAGTATGCTATTTAGAAAAGAAAAAGAATTAAAAATGTAAGAAGCTATAGGCTAGCTATATAAACGACAAACCAAAATGAATTAATTTAGGCTAAAAAGAAACTGAAACCAATGTTGGGTCTCTCGTTCGACACAAAATCAAATGTTTCCGTATTCACGATGTATTAGAATGCCAAAATATTATTTACTTTTTATGTAGGCCTGCTTCACTCGCGTTCCAATATCCACGTAAAACAAAATGTTTTGCATAACTTCACGGCAGTGAAAAGGCTTAACGGCACAGATTTTACTACATATTTAAACTGAGCAGTGTTTTTTTTTCCCCCATATGTTTGACTGATTGTTTTTTATAATGATAATGAACAGGCTGCATTGTTAAGGTAGAATGCTTAACTGTGTGCACGCATGCGGCGCTGGTGCAATCACTTGATTTTTATTTTTTTTTCCTTCTAACAGTGGAAGCAACTACTCCTTTTAGTCATGAAGATAATCGGAATTGTAAAAGGTTTGCTTTTATTTGTGTACATTCACAATAAAAACAAATCTTTGCGCTTTTGTAAAATAAGCCTAAAAAAATAGGATGACGCTTTCCGCCGTCTGGTTTCCTTTTGCGTAGCACAAAAATGAACCGAAACTCTGCATAGGCTACTTGTTGCACAGTTTTCTTTCGTTTTCTTAAATTATTATTTAAGTGAAAATATATTTCTTGTATAGGCCTATTTATTCGTTATAATATATAGCTTTATTATGTTTTTCTCCGCTCGCAGATACGCTGCAGGTGCGTGATGTGATAGCTATGATGACCATGTGAATCCTCATGTTCTGCTTTTTGCGCATGTAAATTTTACATAATAAATAAAATTAATCCCCGGAAAACAAATGTTAGTATTTTTAACGGGTCACAGACACTTATTCTTTCTAATTTAATTCAGTTCTAATTTAAAATAATCTTGTCGGTTAACGGTTAATAATCGGTTAACGAGCGTCGGTTGTCGGTTAGGAAAAATAACCAAAATGAACATCCCTAATCGTAACACTTGCCTTACAAATCAGCAAATATATTTGGTACCAACACAGCAATATCATCAAGTATGTGATGGAAATGCGTACAGGGTTGTTTATGCTCCGTTCTCCCGCTCTCATGATCACCTGGGAATCTGAGAGACTCTGGTCAGGCACAGGACTCCTCTCACTGTGGCTGCTCGGAGAATTCCAGCCAATCAGATGAGAGATGCCTTGCTATGATTCAGTTCGCCTTGCGCTCTTATCTGAGCCAGTATTGGCTTGGCTGTAAAAAACAAGACTAGGCGAGCAACATCAATCCTGCAGTGGGTGACTTCAGTATTCTGCAGGCTTAGAGGAAACACTGCTGTTAATCTACACAAGAAAGACCGAATGACAACAACAAACACTTCAAGTCTTTCTGAAGGGGGCCTTTTGGGAGGCCTAGACTGCCTCCTCACTGCCATATTGTAAATGGAGTAACCTCTACAGCAAATACTGTAGGGCTGCATTTAACGATTATTTTGATAATCGATTTATTTATCACTTAGACTTCAGCTACATCTAAATGCTGCCACTTCACACTGAAGTTATTTGTTGCTTTTGTTTAGTTCCTTTTCATCAAATGCTGACTCAGCTGTTGACTCTGGCTCTATTATGTTGTGTTTGTAGTATACAATGTTTTTCCCATGGCGTTAGGTCTTGCTTGTTTTGTTTAGGTGTACTTTTATGTTTATGCTTTATAAAGCGCCTTCAGCACTGACCGAACTTTGCAGTATATCAAGTAAACATTCTTATTACCGTATTGTTGATTATAAGACGACCCCCCCCCCTTCAAGGGCTTTTTAAAGACCAAATATTGTCTTTTGTAAAGAAAATGCTTTTATTAGAAAATAATTTCATATTTCAATTTTTGTATTGAAAGTAAGGCTAAAAAGAGCATAATGATTGTGTAATTTCTCAACTATACGCATATCATAATCTTTATGATGAACTTTTTATGTATTTTTAGGCAAGTATGTCATGATATTAAATGCTTTTAATGCAAGTGAATTTGTATTTAACGTGATCGCAGTTTAATAAAAAAGACAAACATTCTAACTTACTAATTTTAAATCTTTCATTTCCACAGATTTTCAAACAGATGATCAATTATACAGAGAAATGAGCAAAAAAATATTTACACTATTAAAGAACATTATCACTGACTTAAGTCTAGTGCAAGACTAATCACTTAAAACACTCCCATTTTAATCAATGAAGCCGTGTCACGCTCGTTCAGTGGCCTCGTTTCGCTTCGACAAACAAAAAATGACATGATCAAATGTTGATTTTCAAGCAGCCTACCAAAAATACATGGCAGATGCTAACTGACAGCTAACTAACGAACAAGAGTAAAGATGCTACAGAAGCAGCAAACTTTGCCAGTCCAACTGCTGTCCAGTGATGAAGAACATTCCTTATAAAGTAGGGCTGTGCAATTAATCGCATGCAATTGTCATGTTCGTCTCATCAGTAAAGCCGGTTCGGTAACTAGTAGTAAATCTCCATCACGCGCTTTCAGAAAGTGGCGTTTAATACACGGAGCCGTAGTTCACTGACAAGCTACGCAATATCGCTTTCATTATCGCAGATGAATTGATAATGAACGCGATATTGCGTAGCTTGTCAATGAACTACGGCTCCGTGTATTAAATACCGCTCCATTTGAAAACAGGTGATGGAGATTTACCGCTAATCAAGGAACCGGCTTTACTGACGAGATGCGCATGCATATCGCATGAGATATATCGCCCAGCCCTACTTTAAACCATTTTTAAGAAAAGTATAAGTTAGATTATAAATATACCATTTTATACCTTATTGTCCAGAGTGTTGAGATTTTTTAAAATGGACATAAGCTTGTTTTCAAACAAAAATGGAGATGGAGGATGATATAAATAATACCACAAGCGGTTAAAGCAATGTGACAAAAATACATTCAAGTCAGACACAAAATATTTAATGTCACAATTGTTACCATCTACTTTCATTAGTCTGTGTGTTTGGCTTTTTGTGGCTCTAATAATGTCTGTATGCGTCATAATATAGAGAGCTATAATATGTAAAGGATAGTGCAAATAACTGTTAATCTAATCACCAAACAGGCAAAAGTTCACTTTAAGAATGAACAAACTGGTGTTGATGAGATTTACGAGATACCACAGGTGCTGCTAAACAGGCATTAACATCATCTCAGGTGATCTCGTCACAAGTGGTCTCTGAATTCATAACTAGATCCATCACTTACTATGTCAGTGTGTCAATTTGTTGTCACTGTCAGGCATACTGCAGATTATAAGGAAGTATTCCTTCATATCGAAGATTCTTCCTATTACTTTTCCCAGATTTTACAACTGTATGCAACAACAACCATTGTACTGCTTTACACTTATTTTTAGACTGACTTGAGTTAACTTACATATTAACTCCTTAAATCCTTACCAAACCTCCCAAATAAAATTTGAATTATTATTCAGTTTGAGGATTTTTGAAACTTGAAAAAATAGACATTTTAAAAGATTATACAAAATGTGACCATCAAATAAAACACACATCTCTTTCCAGCTGTTCTTGTTTATCACCACATACCCATGGGATATGTGTAAATGTAAATGCCACATTCGTGAGTTTATTACGTGAATTATGCAACGCAATAAAGATAACACAGGTGCAAACACCAGGGATGAAGTTGCTAAATATAGCATGTACACAAAAGCCAGCATCTAGTATCCTGCCAGCTTATGCCAACGTTTATCATTAGCAACTTAACAGCTTTAGACTTTGAGAGTACGGTGAAGTACCAAAGCGTCTACATCTACTAATTTTTAAGAACATGTGCAGGTTATCATAACATGTGCACCAACATGAAACAAAATCTGTCCTCTCCAGTGCAAAGGCCAAAAGCTTATATCGGCCAAGCACTACTTACCTAGACTTTTTCCTGTAAAGCAAGTGTTGAAACAGCACACTTTCCACTTACAATAAAACTGTGATGGCTATTATGGATATGACCTAATTAGTCTGTAAAAGCTCTTTATTACTTCACCTATTAACAGTAAAATGTACAATTGTCAACAGTTCTATGAATGATGACTTTAAAAATGGCTTGCACACCATCAGCACAATACACTCCAAATGTTTTGTCTCATTAAAACAGTTATGATTAAATACTACACACTCTCTCATACCACTTTGTCAGTAACTAATCAATTAAAGATCTCTGTCAAGTACATCAAGCTCGATCAATTTGATCAATATGCAAAAAAGTCAATTTCCTTGGCAAAAGCACTGGGACCAGGGAGGGGAAAACACAATGGATTTGTTAGTGGAGTTTGCTTAGCTTGATCTGAACCCCTAACCTTAAATACTAAACTTCAGCACTTGAGCTAAAGTCATCTATGATACCACAAATAGTATGGCTTGTTTAGGAGAAGCGAATTACCCAAGGCATTAGACCTACATTTTTTTCACCTTAAGAAAAAAATCCCATAGACAATGAAGGTAAATCTAGAAAGCAGAATATGTGCTTTTTTGCATTTTTTGCATATATATATATATATATATATATACACACACAGAGGACATGTGTCTATATCGTCCTAATGCACGGTGAAGAGGAGAGTTTGAGTGGCCAAAGACTATCCAAGGATCACAGCTGGAGAATTGTAGAGATTAGTCGAGTCTTGGGGTCAGATGCCTAAAAAAATATATATCTCAAACATCCCCTACATCACCACATGTTGTTCAGGAGGGTTTCAAGGAAAATTCTCCTAGCTCCTCCAAAAACAAACTCCAGCATATTCAGTTATCAGACACGACTGGAACTTCAAATGACACTGGCTTCTATGGTCAGATGAAACAAAAAAAAAAAGAAAAAAAAAAGAGCTTTTTGGCAGCAAACCCACCAGATGAGTTTAGTACAAACAGGGATAAAAAAAGTACCCCATGTCCACGGTTAAATATACTGCTGGATTTTTAATGTTGTGGGCCTGTTTTTCTGCCGGAGGTCCTGGACATCTTGTTCAGATGCATGGCATCATGGATTCTATCAAATACCAACACAGGGCTTGACAATAAGCATTGTCATGTGGTTGTCCTTCGGACAAGTAAATTTGTCATTTACTTGCCCGAGTATAAAAGTTACTTGCCCAGAGAGAAAGAAATTAATTTAAATTGAGTTATAAATATAATTATTTATTGTAGTTATACAAAGCACATTTAGTTTATTTAGTTAAATTTTTCTTTTTAAATAAAATAATGAACAAAATAATAAAGTGATAATACTATTATATTTTGAAATAAAAAGGGAGTATTAAATACAAATGCAATTATTTTATATTAAACTTAAAAATAAAATGCTAATATTTACTTTATTATACATGAATTTTCATCATTTTCAAACTTCAATTTTACATTTTTTAATTAGAGTTAAATTTAATATATAGAGTATATTATTTAGTATAATAAGACATTTTGGCTGTTACCAAACAAATGAAATCAGTATCAACAAAATTCATCTTTGCAGTGCAGAGGAAACACAAAAGCTGCATCTGAAGTGGAACAGATATATTTACCCACTGTTAATGCAGCTCTGAGGGACATGGAATGCTTTAACCTACAGTTACAAATGAATAAATAATGTTTTGATTCATAAAACGTTGAATACTGATTTGAAATTATTAAAATAAAACAAATACTGTAAATGTGAAATCAAAACCACCAGTAGGTGGCAGCGAGTCACTGTTAATAAGTGAGTCATTGTGATTGAACCGAATCATTTAAACGGTTGATTCATTCAGGAACGAAACACCTTCATGTTGCTCAGAGACACAAAACAGCGCTGTGGCTGTGTTTGGAGTTATTTTTGTTGGTGAAATAGAGCAAAAACAGGCAATATGGCGTCTAAAACGTAAGTCTCTTAATGTTAATTTCTTGTTTATTGAACTGTAATCATGATGATTTTTGGAGCAAAAATAAAAAACGGCGCTCGATCTTCGTGTGATATTGTTTAACTATATGAAATTATACATATACATTTTCTGCTCCCATATCTTGAATTTTCTGATCATTCTTCATGCATTTTAATACTGAATCATGCAGTGAAAGAACGCACTCTCACGTGAGCTAGTCTAACCTAGACTTCTTTACGTAATGTATGCGTGCACTCTGTAGGTGTGTTTTGTTTGATTCTTGCAATATACGCGTTAAAACAACAATTACGAAATTATCGCAAACGATATCGCACACCCCTATAACAAAGGCTATATCACAAATAAAGGCAGTTATTATTGTTTTTGGTATTGACTTTTTCAAGTTACTTGTCCGATTGGGCAAGTAAATTTCTCTTGCACTTGCCCGTCCAAAACATTCACTTGTCCCGGACAAGCGTTAATGTCGAGCCCTGCAACAGATAAAAAAATCAAAAGCTGACCGCCTCTGTTAGAATTCTTATAATGGGCCGCGTTTGGATCTTCCACCAGGACAACAATCCAAAATAAACACAAAAATGGGTCACTGAGAACAAAATGAATCTTTTACCATGGCTGTCCCTGTGCTCTGACCTGAACCCTGTAGAAAATGAGTGGGGTGAACTGAAGAGAAGTAGTACTAACATGGAGCTGGGAATCTGAAGGATCTGGAGAGATTCTGTATGAAGAAAATGGTCTCTGATCTCTTATCAGGTTTTCTCCAAACTCTTCAGGCATTATATGAGAAAATTTAGAGCTGTTACACAATTATTAATAATTGTGGCCAACATGAACTAGAGAAAGCATTTATTTCACAATGAGATTCCCCCCCCCCACTTTCAATTGTTTTACTTCAATGATAGGTTGGAATTTTGTGATTTTTTTTGAATGAAAGATAAAAAGAATAAACAATGAAGATTTATTAAACAATGAATATTTTCACAGCTGCCTTTGCTCATATTTACCAAGGGTGCCAATATTAGTGGCACAGTATATATATATTTTATATATATATATATATATATATATATATATATATATATATATATACACATACATACACACACACACATATATATATATTTATTTTCCTCCTCTAGAGGGCCATTATCTTGTGATTTAGCTCCAATCCTAATGAAACACAACTGATCCAAGTCTTCAGGATTACTAGAAACTTTCAGACAAGTGTGTTGGGGCAGACTGTTGAGTCAGAAATTGAGTTTACCAGGTTCGCCTGAACACTCTGCAGAACACTGGCCCTTCTGAATTGGGCACCCCTGCTCTACAAAAAAAAGCAACTGCAACAGATAGCAACTGATCACTTAAACCAAATCAGGGGGTGGTGTGAGATGCTTATTGCTTACTGTGCAAGACACAACTCAACCAAGTGCAAAATAGCTACATCCAGTTTTTAGGTTGCATACATAATCCTTACTCTTCCTAAATGGAATCACATTATTCTAAAGTTTGTGAGCCTTGCAATTTACATTTGAGCAAGCAATCATGGATGAGACAAATGGATAGGGAAAAAATAGTGATATAGGCCTAAATCTGATATAAATAAGTTTGTAAACTAATAAAAAAAACAATGTCAATGTTTCATTTAGGAGCTAAATGATCTAAAGAACTTTTGTCTGGAGCCCCAGCTAATAAATCTTTAGAAAAAAAAAAAAGTTTTAAATTGACCTGACCTTTCAAACAGTGACATACATCCACTCCCATGTGATAAAGAGAAGTCACATGATAAACTCTTGATATCAAAGTTGAAGGGTCAAAACAAAAAAATAATTTACTTAAATGCACTTTTAATAAAAGAAAGGTAGATGGTGTCTTACACCATCAAGCACTAAAAAGGACAACGAAAGTGGTCCATACAACTCTTAAGTGGAAGTGTGAATGATGACAGAATGTTTCTTTTATTATTATTATTATTATTATTATTATAGGTGTTCAATTATTTCTTTAAAAGAATATTACTGGTTCAATACAAGTCAAGCTCAAAAGACAGCATTTGGTGTTCATGCATGATGTTGAATACCACAAACATTTTGGCTTCTCCCTCCTATTTTATTTATTTATTTATTTTTTTTAAGTAAAAAATGAGGTTACAGTAAGGTAGTTACAATGGAAGTGAGAGCGGGGTCCATTTTAGAGGGTACAAAGGCAGAAATTAGAAGTTTAAAAATGTATTCAAACATTTAAAGTCCTTTCTTAACACGTACACATTATTTGAGCTGTAAATTTGTTTAAAACAATGTTTAACAGTGTTACAGAGTTTACAGTGTTATGCTGTCATGGCAAAATGTGTAAAATTTGATATAACTTTACACATAAAAGGATAGTAAGTGATCTTTCAACACTAAATTCATTTTAACAAATGTTGTTTACACTATTGAAATAGTGAGCAGTTGAATGTTTACTAATTGGCATTGCCTCCTATTGTAGGTGCCTCACTGTAACGCAATTTTTCAGTGTTATTTATTTTTTTTATTAATTATTATTGTTAATTTTTTTTTTTTTTTTTTTTTATGAAAAGGAGAGACAAGTCCAAATTAGTTTTTGTGGGAATGAAAACTGGTGATTGCTTTGATAAGGCCTGCACTGTGGTGTCAAATTATTCAAATGATTAAATACACACCGGAGCCACATGGGACTCTGTCATATATTTGCTGGAAAATGTGTCATGATTAGAGTGTTAATGATATAACCATCTGTTTCAGTCCATAAATCGGATCCAAGAACCAGACAGTTGCAAGGTGACAAGAGGAGGACAAGACTTCTATTACATGCACGTATGTTAATAAAATCACAATCAGATTATGGACTTTATCATATCAGAATTTACAGAGGACTACGGCAGAGAGTGGTCAATACAAATTCCCACATAGAAACTGGAAACCCCTGTTGTGTCAAAAAAATAAATAAAAAAGAATATTCGTCAATATTTACACTACCGGTTAAAAGTCTGGAACACCAATTTTTTTTTTTCATGTTGTTGAAATAGAGTCTCTTATGCTGTCTTACTGATAATGCAGTAAAAACACTAATATTGTGAAATATTATTACAATCTAAAATAACTTGTCTAATTTAATATACAAGTTCAAATGTAATTTATTCATGTGATACAAATCTAAATTTTCAGCAGCTATTACTCCAGTCTTCAATGTCACATGATCCTTCAGAAAACATTGTAATATGTTGGTTTGGTGCTCAAGAAACACTCTTTATTATAATTATCAATGATGTTTTTTTTTTGTTTTTTTTTTTTTTTGTGGAAACAGTGATACACTACCATTCAAAGGTTTGAGATAAGTAACTTTTTTTGTTTTTTTTAAATTAGCCTAATACTTTTATTTAGCAAGGATCCATTAAATTCATCAAAAGTGACAGTAAAGACATATAATGTTTAGAAAAATCAAATAATTTTTCTATTCATTAAAGAAACCTGAAAAAACGTATCATGATTTCACCATTGATAATAACGAGAACCATTATGAACAATTGAATACCAATACTAACTGAGCACCAAATTAGCATATTACAATGATTTCCAATAAACCATGTGACGCTTAATATCGGAATAATGATTGGAATTGGAAAATTCAGCTTTGCCATCACTGGAATAAATTACATTTTAAACAGATTAAAATGCAAAAGAGTTCTTTTAAATTGAAATAACATTTAATAATAATAATAATAATAATAAAAACATTGTTTCTTTTGAAAACATAAAATAATTGTATAATTATTCTAAACTTTTATCTGCATTGAACAATATATGGTATTATAGTGTATACTACAAGCCAGCAACATGAAAGCCTTTATATTTAAAATAAAATAAAAGGCCAGCATAACATGGATTACACAATGAAGTGCCATAAGAAACAGTGACAGCACTCTTGCCACAGCAAACACAGCTCTAGTGGATTCAGACTTTGTTCCAGGTAACACTGGTAGATTACAGTAAACTGAGCATGCTAGGGCAAGTCAATCCTTCACCAGATACTAGTCTCAGTAACTTCTCACTAAGACAAATGTGACGAAATAGCAACTTGAAACTCAACAGCACAGCTCCAAGTGAGAGACTGGACATTAAGCAGCCCAAACCAGAGGGCTTCTGGTGTCAATGATCACTGAATGAATGCATGTAACACCAGACAACAACCAGGTACCGCAGGACTTGTTCTGAAAACAACATCATGATAACTACATTGGCTGCAAGTGTCACTGCGGAAAATGTCATTTTCCACCATGTGATTCTAAATTCAAACAAGCACACTTTTTTAATTTGGCAGGAACTTTTCAAGCACACAAACTTGGTAGGTTATTTACAACTTTTGCTTTCCAGTCTATTTTCAAAAAAAGTGTTTGCATGCGAGCAGATTCTGTAAAGCCAAGCTGCTTCACTGTGGTGGATTGTGATGAATAGGTCAGATCTGAACTCCTCTGGAGAGGCTGCCATTGAATCAACTGAACTCAACCAATTCTCATGTGTCTCATTAAACCACTTAAAGTGAAAATTGGTCTCCTACTATTATGAGAATCGTTCAGCAGAGCTGCAGAAGCAGAGGAAAGGCCATCTTCAAAATGGAAATAGCTTTCTAAATACTGTGCAGCAAGTGGGGTCCAGTTATCATCTTGGATTTTTTTTTTTTTTTTTTTTGTCTTAACTGTAGATACTAGGTAGTCTGGTCAAGTAATGAGTGAAGAAAATATTAAATCATCACACTGGAAACGCAAGGTGCATTCTGTCATACAGTTTTGCACATATTGTGCTCTGCCAAAATGTGCAATATACAACAGTAAAGCCATCTAGGTATTCATTCATACAGAAAATATGAATAATGTGCACAGTAAATAGGCTATGCCATTCCAAACACAGTCTTAAAATGTCTTTGGGTGGATGACAAATACAACCTTATTTACAATGCCTAGAAATACAATATATGAACTGTATTAATGTATAAAAAAGATAACGTAATTTAGTTAAAAAAAAGACAAAATTGCTATTAAAGGAAAAAAACAAAAACATAGTCCCTCAACGAATATGAGCTCATTAAAAAAATTAAAAAAAAACTATGTTCAACAATTATCCATGAAAGAGAAATAGTAGTTATCGACGCCGTACAACAGGTCTCACTGCTGTCAATGCTTGACATGTCATGTCAGCTAACCCCTTACAAGCTGGAAAAGCATATCTATATTAGGCTACTTCGTAATAGCTTGATTAAAACTCTCACGACTAAGGAAGTTAGAATCCCCAGTTATGCAATCAGCATTTTAAAGCAGCAGGTTAGCCCCGAGGATAAAGTCTGGGTTGAGGGAAACTAGTTGTTTAGTAGCTCTTAACTTGACTGGAGTAAGATGGCTGGACCCCTGTGAAAACAAAACAACTTTCTACCACCAAACGTCGTGTGACGTTTACTAAACAACACCGGGCCACACTTACTCTTCTGGCATACAAACTTATTTTATAACCCAGATAGATTTTTTTTCTCTATCTCGTTACTTCCTCGTTGTCCATTACAGTCCCATACGAAACACAATACTTTGGTTTATTCTGAAGGTTATGGAGTAATCTGTCATTAGTTAAAGACCTCGATCAAACCAAGACGTATAGCCGCGGAATGATATATGCGCGCTCTCAGACTTTATAACAATCTGTCATTAGAATGCTTCAATGTTACTCTTCACACTCGCACAGGCTGCAACTATCGCCACTTTCCGACGAAAACCAAAACAACACTTGCGTTTTACTTCAAACATCAAAATATCGCACCGTTCCCCAAAACATAAACTACAAACACCAACACATAAACAAATAAACACGGCGGAAAGCGTGAGGAATGATGAAGAGTAGCTAATGCTTACGGAATTGATGCAATTCTCTTTTTTCCTTTCCAGCTTCCAGCCAACTTAATTCAGAATGTAATCCAAGAAGAAACTTTTCCCAAAGCTCTCATGTGGATTAGGCGTTTGGTACGATATTTCAGGTCGAAACATTCCTCATTTGGGTGAAAGAAGCATAGTTTTCCTCGATTATATGAATTTTAAAGTTGTAGCGTTTACTCCATCATGGTGGCCATGTTTAAGAGAGACCGAAACACTG
>JAFVLL020021743.1:0-10323 GCA_021397915.2 Tor tambroides
TGTTTAAGTTTGAAGTATGTAATACCTGACTTTGATTTTAAAACTGTAAAATATTTGTCCTTTTGTCGGAATTGTGATGTTGAATTTTTGGTTAATAATATTGTGATTTTGGCCAATTACTTCATTCATAAATGTAGATTCTTTAATGACCCTCCCACTTTATTACTTTTCCAGCAAGATTTAATGATCTTCTTCAAATCCTTGAATATCACGCATTTCTGAAAAAGCCCTTAAACTGTGTGGCCTTTTGAAGGTTTTTTTTTTTTGGATGATTAAGCCCCTTGTATTGTATTATTTGTTTATTTTTCTGTATTTATTTGTTTTTACGTTCTTGGTTTTCCTGTTATGTTTATTTTGTTTATCTGTATTTTTTTATGCTATTTTGACTTTTTTTGAATTGTATTAAGAAGTTTCTGACTGTTGTTAATTGGTGTGTTGTATGATTAAGCAATAAAAAAATAAATAAAAATATGCCGGGATACATTTCAGACACGCCCTCCGTCAAGCGTTGACGCCACGCCCCAAATAGGGCTCAAATGGTGTAGATGTGACTTTAGGCCGCGTTACTCACCCTTTTACCGCCAGAGCGCTGTGTCTGCCGTCTTCACAACAGTCCAGTTTATTCCCTTCATGATATTTACATCACATTTGCTGTAACTGCTTTTTTTATTCATAACTCCATATATCCGATTAATTTATCCAGCGCTTTTTAGATACTGCGTCAAAATCGATCTGGTACCTATTTCTGGACATAAAACACTCAAATACTTAATTCTAGTCTTTGATTTCCGTTCCTCTTCGCCTTCTCCATTACCTTCTTCCATTTCTCCGTATAAATTCCGAAAATGCTCCAGCGATGCCATTATTTCGTCGTGTTGATGTGCTTCGTTGTGTGACGCACCGTGCCTTCTTGTATGAGTTCCCTGAAATCACGTGACTTACCACACCGTCTGTGCTCTGAAACCACTGGTTTGACTGGTTCTTCTTTAACTGCGGTTTGCATCCATCTTATTGGTGCAATACCGCCTCCTTCTGTTCCGGAGTGTGGATCAGTAAGAAAGTTCACAATCTTTTTCTACTTTGGGTTAGGGATAGAGGGGAAATGGGGGGATTAAACAAAAAAATAAAAATAATAATAAATTAAAAAACCCTATTATCTTAATTATTACAAATTGCCCTTCCTTCCTTACCATCATAACCTGTAATAAAGCCCAGTTTACCATAAAAATACTATTAGTTCTCTCAGCTGTGCTCTGTCACTCATACCTGGGGCTGTTTTTAAAGTGAGTTTCTTCACCGATATCTCCTTCAGATTATTTTCCATTATCTCTCTCTCCCTCTGGTGTCTCCTACAATGTAGAATTGCACTGATTCCTCCTCCTGATATTCCTCACACAGGCCCGTCTGATGCTGATGATCATTTTTAATGTTTTATTTAGAATCCCAGCCTTAATCTTGTTAATACAATTTCCTCTTTCCTGTTTCTGCTTCCTACCTTATTTACTCTGACACTCTTTTGTATTTGGTATAGATGTCTCCCTTTCCCCTCAATTTCCCAGATTTCTTGCCATTCGTGGTTAACTTTTTCACAGATTATGCACTTCACTTCTGCTTTACTGATTCTTATTTGCATTTCTACCTTTTCCTTTTTTAAGGCCTCCTTTGCGACCTATCTCTGGACATGCCAATCTACCTCCGGACATTTCATCTTCCATGGGGCCATGACTGAAATAGAACTAATTTTCATATCAATCACCCCAAGTTCTTTTGCTATTTTGTTCCCTTTATGACCAAATTTGTCCTTTTTACTCCTCCCTTTCCTCCAGCACTTCTTTTGGGGGGTACAAATCATTGTGCCCCTGGAAATTAACCCAGTAGTTTGCTATCAGGTGCTTCCGTCTTACTTCCAGTAGCAGGCGATGTCTTAAAAGCTCAAAAGGAGTTCAGCATATTTTTGTAGACTAGAGAAAAGAGACAAGAACGTAACAGTGTTAAAGTGTTACTGATTAATGATCAAGAATGTACAGATCCTGAAAAAAAATTCTAAGGAAATGTATTGTTTCTACTGTAATTTATGCTCCTTTTATTCACGTACAGATGCTAAAACTTTCTTAAAACAGAAACCCCCTGTTTCTGCGACACAATATAGATTTAAAACCTGGAAGATGAAAATACTGCAAAAAAGCTTAAAATTAACCAGTTTTCTCCAACATTAAAAATGATCGGATGCTAATATTGTCTTCTATGATGTGCAGCACAAACAGCTCTAAAATCTCAGAAAAAGTAGTCAGGTTTCATGACCCTTTAAGGATTGGATCCCCACAGTAGATGGGAGGTTTAAACATGTTTGTGATGCAGATATTAGTGTGGAGGAAGTGGAAAAAGCAGTGAATTGTTTATCATTAGACAAATCGCCTTCAGATGGATTAACGAGTAACTTCTATTGGCATTTTTGGAAGTATATTAAAGACCTTGTTTTTCATATGTTGAAAGAAATATCAGAATCCCATATACTTCCAGCTACTGTGAAGCAAGGGACCATCACTGTCATCCCTAAACCTGGAAAAGATCCTAGTTAATAAACAATCTTAGGCCCATAACCCTGCTTAATAATGATTATAACATTTTAACTCATATTTATGCTAACAGATTAAAAACCGTAGTTTCAAAGATTATTTCAGAGACAGAGTCTCTGTAAAAGGGCACTCAATTCACTCATTAATTAATCTAGTTAAATTAATTTACAAAGACATGAATAGTACAGTTATATTACCACATGGTGGTATATGTCCAAGATTCTCAGCTGACAAAGGAATCAAACAAGGTTGCCCCATCTCTCCTCTGCTCCTTACTGCAGCAATGCTCTCCATTCTTATAAAAAAATCTGATTTTGAAATATTGACAGTATTTGGCAAACAGCTACTGTATTCTTGAAAATTATTGACCAAGTTCCAACAATTCTCCAAATCATAGTTTTATCTGGAAAAGAAAAACACACTATACATTAGAAAAGGAATATTGGTCAAAGAATATGAAGAAGGAGGACTAAAAGCCCTTGACGTTGAATGTATTAATGGCAGGGGCGCAATTGCACATTTGCAGAGGGGTATGCAAGATCAGTGTTGGTGCCCTTCTAGTAGCCCCTAAAACTAACTCCTGCAGAAAAGTTTATATATAAGTTATTCATATTTTTGCACATTTTTATATAAAATGAGAACGCTAAGTAAAATTTACTTTAAAGAATGTCTGCATTTTTTTCATTTTTACTTATAGAGATAATTCATGGAAAATTGGCCATGCTAAGTTGAAGATTTCTGTCAAGATTTCATCTGGCAGAAAAACAAATAGGCCTACTATTAAAATGAATGTCATGATTCCCACTATGACCACTAGATGGCAGCAGAGCATCATTTGTCGTCTCATTTATCATTTCCACTTTGTAATATAGTTATTTTCATGTTTTGCTAATGGATTTATATTTAGACATACAAATCACAATTATAGCTTTTAAAATCTCATTTTTGTCAAAATTCAGCATTGTTTTGTATTGAAGTATGGCGTAGCAAGAGTGAAGCAAGAGTTTTCAACTCATCGGATCTACTCGAATCACACAGATGGCCTACTTTGAATTCAAAAGAGCAATTTTTGGTGAAAGGTGGCTAGTTTGTATTGTTTACAATCTTCTCAGTTTCTCTCAAATCTAAATCAAATGCACATTCACAAACATGTGTTTTTTTGAGCAATTGAGATACTCATAAGTGAACTGATATGGCCAGGATGTTTTCATAGGGATACAGCCAGCAACCAGTCTGTGGTGGCACAGAAATCTTCTTTATTTCAATATAGAAATGTAGCTTTTTTGACTACTGGACTGTTTCAGTGCCTAAAACCCAACTGAATATGATTAATTTGTACGTAATTGTAATTGAGAATTTGTGAAGTTGTGAATTAGATCAGGTAATTGAGTGAATATGACCTCCAGGTATTTTAATAAAAGGACTCTAGGTTTATCACCTCAGTCAGCTTGTTTCTGGGTCTCGACACCCCAAAAGCTTGTTCTCCATCATTGCACATGGATGAGACTAGTTCAAAGTTTACTCAACCTTCACTGAATTTTATATAATCAATGAACTCTGAAAAAGCAAACAGTCAATGTTTAACAATTAGTTGTCAAAATGAATTCATTGCAACAGTTTTGTCAAACCTAAATGGATCTCTGTACAAAGGGGGTGGAAAAAAAAGTTCTTGAATCCCCATCTGCAATAATGTGAAAAGGGGGGGAAGTCAACAGCACATAAACGTCAGAATGTAAAATTAGTTTATTGTATGCATTTAAATATAACTTCATTTTTGTACTTTACAAATTACAAAGTACAACTGCACCGTGGTCACATTCAGAGCCCAGCAAGCGATTTTGCATTTAAAAGACGTCTATTAGCCGTTCAAACACAGCCCAGGCGTCTAAAACAAGGCTGAATTTGGGCTGTCAGTGAAAATTTAATAGACGTCAAATGATAGCCCAAGAATAGACTAGTCATCTAATAGACAACAAAATGATAATCCATCCAAACAAATTAAATATACAGCATTTATTAAGAAAAATAACATTAACAACTTAGACAACTTAAGACAATACAAAATTATAAAAATACTAAAGAATTAATGACAAAATAAAATATTATAAATACAATACACCTAAATATAAATATTATGATAAAAATATGGAATTTTTAACAACTTAAGATAATAAAAATATAAAAATGAAACCTAAAATATTTTAAATAACTTAAGATATTTAAAAGAAAAAAAGAGCATGTTATCACACTTAACATTAAAACATTAAGGATAAATGACAACATAAAACAAACATTAACCCTTTTGTTGGTTTACTTATTTGAACAAATAAAACAACCAACAGTGAACTTAAAGGAAATTATTCATTATTGGTTTTATTTCTTGTTTAAGGCTGCCGGGAAGCTGGTCATCACAGCATCTGCCAAAAAAATAAAATAAAATAAATAGCATAAGCAAATCTTTTCTGACCATTTATTTTAAAGGTATGGTTTGTGTCAGGATTTTGTGAAGATATTACAACTGGTGTGATGTCTTTGGGTCACATGACCAGGAAGTTATATAGTTTTGAATTTTTGAAAAATTCACTAAAATAAAAAATAAAAAACAAAATCAGATTTACAAAATCCAAGTTTTGTATGATGTGCGGCAGGTGTGTGTGAAGATATTACAACTGGTGTGACATTGGATCAAAAAGGCAGAAAGTTATATAGGTTTGTATCTTTCAAAGATTCACGAAAAAGACAAAATGACATTTCCAAAATCCAAGTCATGTATGATGTGTTAGAAGTGTTACTGAATATATTACAGATACCATAATAACACCTGTTTCTACCAGTTAAAAGAAAATGTTAGAATACAGTGTAATAACAGTCTAACAATTCACAATAAACACCCCAGTCACAGCTTAAAATCATGTATTAGTGTTTTTTTTACTTAATTCACATCTTTACATTTTATTTGCATGTTTTCGAATCTTGGAATGCATATCTTTTATTTATTTATTTTTTATGATTTTCATGCACTTTTGAGACAGTCCCTTAATTTGCTCGGTGAATGTCTGACGAATGACCAACATAAGAACAACTTTACCGCACCCTTAAGAAAATACCCAATGACGCATCCCAGTCCCTATAAAGCTCACATGTGTGATGCTTTTGGTTTTGTTTGCTCGCGCGAAACTTGCAGCGGCTTCGGCTACTAGTTTTGATGCTTGAAAGACTCATACCGAACTTTTACAATGTAAGTTTTTATTGTTATTATTATTATTTAAATATAAATCCAGCCTGCGTGTTTGTGTGTTAATGAGTGAACATGTTTATGTTTAACATATCCATTGTTGTGTTTATGATTTTTAATGGATTCATGATGGATTTTATTAATAGGGACCATTATGAATCTGAGTAGGTCTATTACTGTAATGATTTATGAATCCAAAGATTCAGATTAGAGTTTGATGTTTCTTATCAGACATTTAAATCTTTAAATACAATTGAAAGTGTAAATTTAGAGTCATTTATATTGTAGTCAGTTATGTGTTTTTTGTGTGTGATATACTGCATTTCTCACATAATATCCATTTTTTGTTCTCATCAGGTTGAACCTTCTGCTGCTGTTTTGCTTTGTCAATTATAGTGGTCAGTATCATTTTATGAAAAGTAACCATTTATTTAACCATATATATATATATATAATTTATTTATTCATAAAATATTTTATGGTGATATTAATTACAGACAATAGTACGGTGGCCGAGAGAGCTCAACGCGCTGCAAATAGATAAAAAACCTGCAAATAAACTTCCTCAATTTTACAAACACACACACTGCAAATTCTCACAACACAACCAAACAAAGAAACGCACTACAAATAAAATGTATTTGTTTGTGTTGTGAGCATTTGCAGCACCTGCTGTCAAACTGATGAAGATGTTTTCTTGATTTGCTGGTGCTTTTTCTATTTGCATGTGTTTTCTGAAGTTGCAGCGGGATGAGCTCTCTCGGCCACCGTACAATAGAGAGAAACACCACAGGTATTTTTTCAGTATTGTTACTTTTTATTGACTGAATCTGTTTTTGCAGGAACCCCTCCTGTAACCTCCACTATATCTGTGACAGGAGAAAAGGGAGGAAACATCACACTGCAATGCCAATTTGAGGCCAAAAAGATTTCTTATATTAGTTTAAACAGTCTGTCAGAAAACATTGATGTCTGTCAGACTGAAGAATGTAGTGGACGAGTATTTAAAGAAGGAAACTGTGACGTCGTCTTCAAGAATCTGTGCTTCAGTGATGCTGGGACATATATGTTGAATATCTATTACCACAATGATCAGACAGAGCTGGAACGACAAATCAGGACGTACCAACTTCATATTCAGGGTAAAGTCAAAACTGATCTTCAGCATGTGTTTTCTGGTTTTCCTTTAGTAATTGCATTGGTGTTGCGTGCCGGACTACACTAAATGTGACACATCACACCTAATATTCAGAGAAGTGGTTGTCAAGTCTTTCAATGGCTGATTTCTAAATGATTCAAAATGACGGTAATCTTTTTTTTTTTTTTTTATGTGCTTATGGTCTTGATTGATTGACACCATCATAAAAATGATTAATGTCAAAGTCAAGTCAAGTCAAAGTTTATAAAGCACTTTTCAAAAAACAACAAGTGTTTATCAAAGTGCTGTACACGCATAAAGTAATAAAATCAATAATACAGCCAATAACAATAAAGACAATAAGATACAGTAAGACAATAAAAAGGAAGCAGCTCTCACATAGCGTTAAATGCCAAACTATAAAAATATGTTTTTAGGCTAGATTTAAAGACAAGTGTTTGAGCCTGTCTAATGTAGAGGGGCAAGCTATTCCAGCTATTCATGTCTTTGTTTCTCCTCAGATGAGGTTTCTGTGAAGATCGGTGAGGAGCTGAAGCTGGATGTTCTGCTGTCAGACGCTGATAAAGTGCAGCATCAGAGCAGAAGCAGCACCGAGTGGAGCGAGGATTGGAGCAGAACTGATGGAGTTCAGAGAGAACGAATGGCCATCAGAGATGGAAACCTGATCATTAGTTATTTTACAGCCAGAGATGCAGGAACATACAGAGTTCTGGACCCTGAGGGAGAAATCTTGATCACAGAGACAGTCAGAGGTGAGAGAATTTCAGTAAATGTCTATATATTTATATATATTCTACTTGTACTACTGAGGTTTATTCATCATGACAAATTGATGCTAAATTATGTGTGATTTTTCAATATCCTCTACAGAATCAGGTACAGAATCAAAGGAAAAAGTGTACAACACAGATTATGTAAAATCTAATGATGCAATATATAGTAAGTAAAACAGCAGGTATTCAGAGCTTTACAAAATCTTTAAGCAGTGAGTATAAAAAAAACCCCTCTTTTTTATAAACTTGTGTTCTCTTCCCTTCTTCCTCCTCCTAGATGTAATATTTTGGATTGTGGTTGTTGGACTGCATGTCCTGGCTCTGCGGATTTATATTGTGCCTTGTGTCAAGAAACACCACTGGCTGTGAAAGTGGAAGATTATCCTTACCAATGGGCCCCAATGCAAGGAAATGTAAAGGGAGAACATCTCCTGATATCGCTGGTTATTTGTAATTTATTTTTATATTTAACACATTTACAGAGGATTCTGTCAACATATGTCTGTAAATATATGTAATTTACAGTAGCATTATTTCATGTGTTACTATGATGGTGTTTAGTGTTTGTGTGAATGACGCTGTGCACCTTCTATATATGTTAAACAACTCCACAAACAGCATTACCAGCTCCATTTATTACTAACCAGTTTGACTTAATGAATTAACAGAGGTTTATATTTTACTTCAAATATTTTGTTTGACCTTATCAAACATTTATATGAGTAGACTGTAGCCAATTGTTGTACTTTGAACTTGGCACTTTTTGTGGGTCCAGGCTTTGTTGTATTTTCTGTGTTATTGTATAATAAGCGACCTCTACTGGTGAAACTTACATACTGTGCCTTTAATGGTCAACTTTCAGTAAAGAGACATCTCTCCATGGATGTAGCTATACAACATTTGTTTATGCTTACTATTGTAAACAATATTGTGTTTTTTTTTTAAGGGTTGAACAACTGTAAAAATAAAAAAAATAAAAAATGCTACAATAATTGGGTAACAGTTTCCTACTATTTATGGTGAATAACTGTAATAGCTCTAACTTTCTATTCAATTTAAATTCAGTTTTTGGAAGTGAAAAAGAACAAGTCATTGTATAATTTACAGTGAAATTCCCAGAATTCCCTGACACTAATCCTACACATTTTACAGATTAGATCACAAAACCAGGAAGTTACATAGATTTCAATGTTTCAAAAAGGTAAAATGTACAGAATTAACTGCATGTAAGGTGGATGGAAAAGGTTTTTTTTTTTTTAATGACGTGGACATTATCATGTCATATGAATAGAAAGTGAAATAAATGAGAACATCTGAATAAATTATGAACAATACAGCAGTTTATTCCAAACTGTGTGGAACAAATTGGCCTAATAGGAACATATGTTATTTGTTTAAATTCTATTTACATTCATGTAGTCAAAAAAACAACAACAAAAAACATTGTTTTTACAATGTTACAATAGTGAATTAGCCATTTACGCCTTTGCAGTGATTCTTTTATACTACGCCACGCAGTTTACATCAATAAGTTACATTTGTATGACGATAACGACGAGTTTTTTGTTTGTTTGTTTAATAATGGAGTGATAAATTTCTACGTGAAGAACTTTGGAGACACTCCCTTTTTGCTCGACGTTGTTCAGCGAGCGAACGTCAGACGAATCTTCAGTAGGTTTATAAACAACACACATGTGCAATACTTTCGGTTTTGTTGATTCTTTAAACCTGGCTCAACACGCAGTGGGTTGCGAAGTTTTGACACCTGAACGTAGGGCTTCAGCCATGTAAGTGTTCATGTTTTTAACTATATTGTTGTTTTCTATTTGTGGGGAACTATTCAACATGTTTATGCTAAATGTGTGATTATGACGATGGTTTTATTAGCTAAGTTATTAGTATAGGCCAATAACAATTAAATATATAAAATGTAAAAAAAAAAAAAAAAATTGTTAGATTTTTACTGAATCTCTAAAGCCTGTTGTTTGTGTATAATAAATTTGACTGATCATTTCGAGGAAGGAATATTAATTTTCATATACCAAAGATTAAGATTATAGTTCATTTTAAGATTAGATATTTATTAGACTTTTGTTTTTATCATGTCACATTAAGATCCACGTATTAAATATCTAGATATAATTAAAGTGAATGTTTAGATATTTGACCAATCAGGAGAGCGTTTATAAATGTGTTTGTGACGTGTATCTGTCAGCTGTTCTGTATTCTCATCAGGTTTTCAAATCTTCTGATGCTGCTGTTCTGCTTTATCTGTTACAGTGGTAAGTATCATTTCTATTTGCAAATTGTGACAATGTTTATTTTCAGTTGCATGTAGAGATGTTGTGGTTGATTGTTTCACTTTCATGTCATTTAGTCAAGTGACTGTGGTAGATAATTATGAATATTTCCCACCATTATTATTATTATTATTATTATTGCAGGAATAATACAACAGCACTGACACATCTGATACAACTTAGTGTTTTTGTCATCAACATTTGAAGCTTTTGAAATGTGGCACAGCTAATATTCTTGGCTCCCTATTAATTTTATTTATATCTTTAAGCTAACTAAAAT
>JAFVLL020021744.1:0-28305 GCA_021397915.2 Tor tambroides
CCCAAGAAGAGCTCCAGCAAAGAAAAGAGGCAGCAAAGAAAAAGAGACAGAGCAACAGTTGCAATCTTCTTTTATCCCTTCCTTGACCATGTGACTAAAACCCAAATGTGAGACATTCAAACTGACCAATCAGCAGATTACAGCTTCACCCACTGGGCAAAAGGTGTGACATTTAGAAGACCCCCGATGTATACACATGTTGGCCTACAGGCCTTGGTCACTATCAGCACCCCTGTGCCTTTAGGAATGCCAAATGGCCCTTTTGTTACTCAAGATAGGTTTGGGACAAGAAAGCAGAAGTCTTTGATAATTTTCAACCTTACAAATTTATTTTATTTTATTAATTTAATAAAATTAATTAATAATAAGTTAATTTAATAAATAAATTTGTATTAATATAATAAATAAATATACATAAATATTTATTTATTTATTTATTTAGGGAAAATTATGATTTCATGTCTAGTCATTCCCAGTCTCTGGACGTTGTGTTCATATAGAAAGATTTTATTTATTATTTTATTTTATTTTATTTTTATTTATTTAATTTTTATTTCTAACTTTATTTTATGTTTTTATTTTATTTATTTATTTTTTGTGTGTGTAATCTGATGTATTCAGGTTTATCTGTACAATAAAATGCTTTATCTGTTATGGTTTGTTGGGATTGCATAAAGTAATAAAGGACATTTTGGTGAATTTAAAATTGATGCTTTTATTTTCAAATATATTATTTCAAATTTTCATCTTTAAATGCAGATTTTTCAGAAATTGTTAATAATTTATTATTTAATCTAGTCATTCTGCTTCAATTATAAAGTGTATTCATAAAGAAAGCTTGTATTAGGGATGTTCATTTTGCGATTATTTCTCCTAACCGACAACCGATGCTCATTAACCGATTATTAACCGTTAACCGACAAGATTATTTTAAATTAGAATTGAATAAAATTAGAAAGGATAGGTGTCTGTGACCCATTAAAATTACTAACATTTGTTTTCCAGGGATTAATTTTATATGTGCAAAAAGCAGCAAACAACAGCACAACATCGCACACCTGCAGAGCTTCTGCGAGCGGAGAATATATATATATAGCCTAACGAATAAATAGGCCTATACGAGAAATATATTTTTACTTAATAAATTAAGAAAACGAAAGAAAAAAACTGTGTAACAAGTAGCCTAGTATGCAGAGTTTCGGTTCATTTTTGTGCTGCGCGAAAGGAAACCAGACGGCAGAAGGCGGCACCCTATTTTTCTTTAGGCCTATTTTGCAAAAGAACAAAGATTTGTTTTTATTGTGAATGCACAGAAATAAAAGCAAACCTTTTACAATTCCGATTATCTTAAAAGGAGTAGGTGCTTCCACTGTTAGAAGGAAAAAATTCAAATGATTGCGCTGGCGCCGTATGCACACACATAGTTAAGCATTGCTACCTTGACAATGCAGCCTGTTCATCCTCATGATAAAATACATTCAGTCAAACATATGGAAAAAACACACTGCTCAGTTTAAATATGTAGTAGCCTAAAATCTGTGGCGTTAAGTGTCATCAGCCGTGATGTTATGCAAAACATTTTGTTTTACGTGGATATTGGAATGCAAGTGAAGTACATAATAAATACTAATATTTTGGCATTCAAATACATCGCGAATACGAAAACATTTGTTTTTGTGTCGAATGAGAGACCCAGCGTTGGTTTCAGTTTCGTTTTAGCCTAAATGAATTTGTTTTGGCTTGTCGTTTATATAGCTATATATAGCTTCTTATATTTTTAATTCTTGTTCTTTTGTAAATACTGTTAAATTGAAAGGATTTGTTGCGGAGTGGGGGGAACTAAAATAGCCTAGATATGTTTACAGTGTTTATTGTAATGTTTGTAAACATTTTGTGATGGCATTAGGCCTATTTCTGAATGAAATAATAAAATGTGACAGCCTGTTTTTTTCTCTAAAAAAAAAAAAACTTCTTTTTTTTTTATACGTGTAGCGTATTTTAGCCATGCAGCAAACCTTTTAAAATATTTTGATAAATTACTGAAAAAAATAAATAAATGACTTTTTAAACCGGTTAACTGATTGTATTCTTACGTCAAAATTTGGTCAAAATTCTTACGGACTGGTTAAAATGAGCATCCCTAGCTTGTGTTATTTTATTTTTATTTATTTTAATTATTATCTGTTTCTTTCTTTCTCTTTAGTTCTCTTTACTTCCTCCTCATTCCTCCATCCAGAATATTCTCTCTCGTGGTCTGTGATCTTTCATTTGCTAAATGTGAGTCCTAGAATTCCATTTTTGAACTACTGCACTAAATAAAACCTCTTTTTCTGTTCTCTTAGCTGATTAAAGGATCCAGTCATAATACCTCCTTTATATTCTTTCAAATAAAGCTTTTTGATGCCTGCAGCATATGCTGCTTCCGTTTCTCACCATCCTAATTGAAATGAAATCCAATAGCCTGTTTTATAGCATGAGGGATTGGCTGACAGCATGACAATTCTATAGGATTACAATCTACAATCCACAATCCACAGGATTACATTAATCACTCTGGGTAAAGCCGCTTCGGTCTTTCATAACAAAGGCTGTATTTCAATGACCAGATGGGACATCTGTACGGCACTTCTCACTATGCACCCAATTTAATTACACTTTCGTTTTTGCATTGATTAGTGTTGAAGAAAGCAGGCAACAAATACATCAGCTTATCTGCCAGTTTCTAAGTCTCTTTGTTAGCTGGACACTTGGATGTCTCACACTGACCTGTAATAAAACATCTGTCAAATCAAGTTCCCATCTGAAAAAAATTCACGGTTACTTCACCTTATTTTCAGGCCAAGAAAGGAAAAGAGAGCTGGTAAAAATAGACTCAGTCATTTTTTACAAAAGCGTTATTACAAAGATTCACAAAAATAAATGTTAACAAGATTTTTCACTCATGATGTAATTTCTACGGAAACTCGTTTCTGTCAAGGTAATTGCAATTTAATTTATCTCACAATTTTGAATTTTTTCTCACAATTACTAGGTGTAAACTAACAATTGTGAGTTATAAAGTCAGAATTGCGGGATATAAACTCGCAGTTGCGATAAATAAAAAAGGAATTGCGACTTATTTTCTCAAAATTCTGACTTTTTTCTTGCAATTGCAAGTTTACATCTCACATTTTTTTCTCAGAAACATGATATAAATTCACATTTGTGAGTTATAAAATCAGAATTGTGATATATAAACTTGCAATAGTAAGAAAAAAGTCAGTTGTGAGATATAAACTATTTTCTTACAATTGCAAATTTATATCACGCAATTCTGAGAAAAAAGTTAGAATTGTGACAGGTAAACTTGCAATTTCCAGAAAAAAATAGAATTGTGAGATTAAAAAGTTGAAATTAACTCTTATTTTTTTTATTCAGTGGCGGAAATGGGCTTCCATAATTTCTACTAATGCATAAAATGGCAAAAATATCAAAAGTTAGCATAAGAATGTTCCCTTTATCTCAACTTTTGTAATTTTTTTTTCTGTCAACGTTTCATTTCAACTAGCATTTGCTAGAACACTTGATCCCGCTGGAATGGTTTTACATGTTTGATCCTGACAGAAAGCTGCTAATCTCCTGCTTGTAAATTTTTATGTCTTTCATTGCACTACAGCTGAGGGCTTTGTCTCCAATGGCGGCTTATTAAAACAGCCCTCTTAAGTATGTGTCCTTCCTCTCAGAGGGCTTAAGACTCGCTCTCGAAACAAACTTTTAAAGATAAAAGCTAAGCAGAGGGTTCTCGTGGTTTGTGAGAACCGGTACTAAGGCAGAGACTTGACCGTGTGGCTGCCGAGTGCACAGTCTGATGTACGGCAGTAATCCTGGCTTTTCTAGCAGTGCGGGTTATTCACTTTGATCAGTGGAGATTACACTGCCGTTGCTGTTGGTCTCTGATCCCTGTAACCTACACGAGTGGCTCCGCAAACTTTCAAAGCTTAAATGTTCACACACACTCTGAAAAACGCACACATACATTCAATGCATGAAAAACATCTTAAACAGACTGTTTAAGCTAGCTATTTCACTGTATTTCTGAAATATATCACTGTATAAACAAATTTTTACCAGTCAAAAGTAATTTTTTAATGTTGTTGAAAGAAGTCTCTTATGCTCACCAAGGCTGCAGTTATTTGATCACAAATACAGTAAAAACAGTTATATTGTGAAATATTATTCCAATCTAAAATAACTGTTTTCTATTTGAATGTATTTTAATATTTAATTAATTTCTCTGATGACAGAGCTGAATTTCAGCAGCCATTACACCAGTCTTCAGTGTCACATTATTAAAGAAATTAACTCTTTTATTTAGCAAGGATGCATCAGATTGATCCAAAATTGCAATAAAGGCATTCGTGTTTCAGAAATTTCTATTTTAAGTAAATGCTGTTCTTTTGAATTTTCTGGTCATCAAAGAATCAAGAAATAAAAAGCTGTTTACAACACTGACAATAATAAGAAGCATTATTAATTAATGAGTAGCAATATAATTGAAAATGATTTAGCAGCATTGATTTCTGAAGGCTCATGTGACACTGAATACTGGAGTAATGACTGCTGAAAATACTTTTGCCATCACATCAATAAACTGCAATTTTGGAATATATTAAAATAGAAAACAGTTATTTTAAAATGTAATAATATTTCACAATAGTACTGTTTTAACTTTAATTGTAATCAATTTTAAACATGAAAAAATATTAATTATTCCAAACTTGGTAGAGCATGTATAATGTGAATTTATGTCAATACTGGATATGTAATTGTGCATGCTAATCTTTAAAAACACTATATGAAACATAATAATATTCTTAAGTGTAATCTTTAGCATAATATTCTTAAGTGTAATCTTTAGCATATCTCAAAGTTAGACATACATTAGAATTTTGTGACATTTAAATTCACTTGTAGCATTTCAAATCAATTTTTGTCTTCATTTTTTACTTTTGTATCTAAATAATATAGAGTATTAATATCCCTAACATCCCTAAATTTAAGGTATCATATGGTAGCGTGAATCATTCATGTCTGTAAAACAAGTAGTAAATGAATTGCACACAAAATGTTTCACAGAACCTTTTAAATGAATTACGTGAATTAATAAATACTGTCAAATTCCATTTCAGTCACATTTTTGTTTTTTTGTCATCTGTTCTGTTCCCCAGTCTCTCATGTCCTATCATTCATACTGGTTTTGTAGAATCCTCATTAAGCAGATGCTGTTGATTCATTATTCTCTGGTGGTATAGAGGCAGAAGGATGTAGTGTATCATCTGAAAGCCAAGCTCTGATCTCAAGTTCATTCGCTGGCTCCCCTGCTAAACCATCCTGAGAGTTCCATGACCTTGTATGAAACTCTTTATTCCATCATTTTCTTCTCTGGGGGAATGGAAAAATGACAGATGAGAGAGATAAAATGAAGGGTTTTTGTTCTTTCATGTTTCTTTGCCCTCCTTGCGAGTTAATTATATGCGTTTTCCTTTCCGAAGGGATGCTAACTTTTCGCCGGCTCTGATGCTGAAAGTGCTAGGTGGTTTCCGCCGGGCTCGGACTAACCTGCTGATTTATGCCGGCCTGCTCAGAATCAAAAGCCCGCTCGTGTTTGCACGCACACACTGTGTGCAGGTACGAACAAGAAAATCCCTGTTAAGTTGTCTTGTGGCACTTTGTCGAGAACAGCGGCGGGAACTTGGGGAATGTTACGTGGCTTCGAGAAGCCCCTGTGAAAAGTGCTAAGGAAAGGGGCAAATGAAAGAGTGAACGAAGAGCCGGTCTTCTGAAGTGGAGCCAGACCCGATGGCTCCCGTGAGGGACCTCAGGGGTCGGCAGAGCAGGCTCGATGTTGTCATTTAGCCTGTTGGGTTTGTTTGACCCTTGACCCCTAACAAAGGGGCAAGGCCGCAGAGCAGGCGTCGAGCGGTGCGCCTGCTTTAATTTGTCTGTGAGGAACCTCGCGTATGCGGCCACATGAAAGCCAAGGGGGTGGAAAAAAAAGCTACGGAAACTTTGAAACGACTCAATCTTTACTTGTCAAAAGGCAATTTTATTGTCTTGAGTGGTTACATTTTTAACACAAGAGTGCGACTGTTGTCTCAGAATGTCATTCTAGACTCAAAGCTCATCTGTTTCTCTTTCTTTTCTCACTGTATCTGAGCAGGACTGTGGCCTGGTTGTCAGACCAGATCAGCCCTGTGGCTTGGAGCCCATTCCAGGGACGAGATCTTCAGAAGAGGCCCAGGCCTCGCCTCGGCCTTGCCTCTCAGGAGATGAACCTGGTAGGTTTATTCCAGGTTTTGATCATGGGCTTGTAGTAAAGTATCTGAATTTTGAATCCAAAACTTGCTGTAAGATTTACAATCCTGTTTTTTATATGCAAGGTAGTAAGTCAAAGCGGTCATTGTCTGTTTTGTGGACAGATGATACATTTTCCGCATATTTTTATCCTCCTGTATGAAAGACAATGTTGGCCCTTAAACCATATATTTCAGTTGCAAAGTAGTTCATCATGTGTTTGGCTATATTAGCAGGAGATTCACGGTTTATTAGCCGCACCACAAGAGGATGGGAAAGGTTTGGTAGTGAACTCAGAGTTTGGTAATTTATGTGTCTCCTTTTACAGTGTGATAATGCGCTGATTCACTGCCTGAGTTGAATCATTGCTCAATTATAAGGTTAGGACCTCCATGCTGACTTTATGGCGGAATATAATCACTTCATACAGGTTTTCTGAGTTGTTCCTCTGCAGGTTTCAATTCTGTGAGTGTGTGTTCAGCTGCTAGGCCTTTTAGATTTAAAACCACCAGGTTAGGGTTCAGAGGACAGTTCAGTCAGTGCTATAAAAGCAAAAAGGCCATCCTCAGCAGGGTAGTACATCAAAGTCAGTGGGGTTCTACTTTAATTAACTGTTTAAGATGGAGTTACACACTTTTTTTGTGTGTGTGTCAGTGTGTGTGAGAGAAACGATCCAATGAAAAAGAACCATTAAAGGGAAAAATATGTATATATGCCACAAATAGTGTATTATGCCATGTAGGGGACTGTCTGTAAATGGCACAATGAAGTAATCACATCTAGCTGGAGTTTCCCACCTGATTCATCATTTTATGGTGAACTTTTGGCATATGGCTGTAGAAGAGTTTAAAACTTCACAGAGATTCACTCCACTATGAATCACCTGGGAACGCCGTAATTTGAGTAGATGAAGTCATGGAAATTTAGTATAATGCACTGTAAAGACAGTATAACAAAATATTTTCCGTCTCTGTCAGGTCGTTGGGTCGTCCCATGCTTGAGCTGTTCAGACAACAGGACTTGTGATTGGAGAGAGGTCGCCTGGCAGCCCGACAGCTGTTACCATCCCTTACTGGACCAACCTCAGTTGCAAACTTGCATGATGGACCGGAAGGTGAGGAATCAGGAACCAAAAACTTTTTAAAAATGAATCAGTACCAGAAGTGCTTGGTTACCCTATATTGTCAGAAAAAAGGTACAAAAGCTGTCACTAGGACGGTACCCTTTTTGTACCTTATTTACCCTTAAAGGGTGCATAGTACCTCAAAGGAACATATTTGTATGTAAATTTTACATATTAGTGTCTTTTGAAAAGGTACTGCCCCAGAGACAGCTTTAGTACCTTTATTTGTGATGCCTCATCTTCTTATCACTTAAATGGCATGATATACATTTTCCCATAGATCATAACTATTTAACCAGAAAAGGCTGCATTTATGTAATTAAAAATATAGTAAAATTGTAAAATATTATTACAATCTTTCATCTGATTTGATATATTTTAAAAAGTAACTTATTCTTGTGATTACTCCAGTTTTCAGTGTCATATGATCATTCAGAAATCATTCTAATATGCTGATTTGATGCTCAAGAAATATTTCTTATTTTCTATGTTGAAAAAAGTTCTGGTGCTTAGTTTTTTGGGGATTGTGATAAATGTTTGTGAGTTTTTTTGATGAGTAGAAAGTTTTTAAATTTTAAGTTTTTAAAAGCATTTTTTTTTAAATAAAAATCTTTTGTAACATTATAAATGTCTTTACTGACATATTTTGATCAGTTAAATGCATCCTTGCTGATTTAAAAATTCAAAATTGAAAAAAAAATTCTTACTGACCCCAAACTTTTGAACGGTGGGTGGTGTACATACTTTTTAAGGCTACTATATATTGGAGTTTAAATGTACAATATTTCAGTGAATCATTAATGGAAGAATCAATTATTTAAACTAGATTTTTTTTTCTGGACTTGCTGTAAATATACATTTTGTCAGTTCTTCTGTATTCAGCTGACAGCTGTGCCATATGTGTGTGTATATACAGTACTGAGGAATAAATTAAAGGCAGACAGCTCAAATAGCATTGAAGTTCCGGTGGCAATGAGCAGCTGTTTATCAGAGATTAACAGCAGGTGCTGAGCTTCATCTACAGCTGAGCTCACAGCAACCGTGTGATTCAATTACACTGCTGCTTTTATATATGCACACATAGGTATAGTATAAATTCCTTAGGAAAGAAGAAGAAAACTAATACTCCCCTGTGTTTGGCACTAGATTTTATTTTATCGTAATTTTTTTCTTGATGTGATCTGCACACCTCCTGTGTTTTAGGTTGTTTTTAAATTATTGCTTAAAGCCCAGCAGGGGTTTTCAAAGCTGTGTGCCAAACCTAGTCTGTTCCTGCTTCAAACACTCCCTCAGCGCTCATCCTCACAGCATGACTCTTTCCACCCTGTCTCGATTTAAGACTCACAAGATCAGATATGACACAAACAAATGGCCACATTACACAAAGGCCTGAGCTCTCGCTATAGACAAACCACAGCCCTCTGACTGCGAGCCCATTCAACAGGAAAAGAGAGACTCTTCGGGAAAGTTTGTTTCAAATAAGAGCTTTAGATTGTCAAGGTCTAGAGTTATATGCATGAGTTTGTTTCATGTTAAATCCATTTCTGCGGTCTGGAGACAGCCTTATGTATTGTTTGGAGTTCACATTGTCTTTCCAAACTTGTATACGGTTACGATTCCTGTTCAAAACACATTTTTAAAGAACAGTTGCACAGCTAGTAACATAACAAAAGTTGAAAAAGGACAAAAAAGTGGTATGGACTACTTTTTTGATAATTGTACGTTTGGAACTACAGGTTTTGAGCGATATGAGTGCAACTTCTGGCTTCGTGTTGAAAATGTGTGTCCTTAATCTTGTGAGCATGTCTGCAGACCACAATGTCAGCCAATGCCCGCTCCCTGAGATCTTGTGATTTAGACTGGCATTCCTGCCAACTTCTCTGCCAAAAGCGCGCACACAGATGAACATCCAAACTTATTAGACTCTTGTGAAGTGCTTCATGGCGACTGTGATCTCAAAAGGCCGTATTGTGTCTTTCGCCTTTGACACAATTGTGTTATTTCATTTCCTCATGTTTGTGTTGTCAGTAGTCTGTCACTCATTTAAGATTTAAGTGCCATATATATATATATATATATATATATATATATATATATATATATATATACACACACCCACCCACACGTATATGTATGGTATACAGCATCCATTATGTAATATTTTACATTCATTTTAATTTTTCTATGAATGATGTAAATCAAAATTCTTTTAATTTGTACGATTTATGCCAGCCTAATACTATAAATATGCAGTATTCCTTATAAAAATGCTTGCACTTTACAATAAAGTTCTATTTGTTAACATTAGTTAACTGCATAAGTTCAAATGAAGTAACAATGAAAAATAGATATAATAAAAAATTTAATAAAGCATTTATTAATCTGTTCATTAACCTTAATGTCAATTTCACCATTTACAAATACATTATTAAAATCAAAAGTTTTTTCTGTTAATATTATTTATTGGACTTGAACAAGAACTAACAATGAATAGTTGTATTTTATTAACTAACATTATCATTTTTAGTTAATGTTAGCTAACTACATTAACTAATGTTCGACTCGAAGCTACACAGATTTTTCAGGATTTTTCCCGAAAAAAAAGTTAATAGTTCTATGGACAAATGTTTAAAATGATACATACATACATGAGATGAAGACTAAAATCAGTGTCTTACAAAAAGCCATTTCATTTTTGTCAAAAGTGGACCCTTTATGCTGGCAGCCATGTTGAGATCACATGAGACCAGCCGAATAATAACTTGGTTTTAAAAACCATTTGGTAGGATGGGTTGTTCAAGAGCATGAATAAAAGCTAGGAAAACACATAGACAATGACTTGTTGTGGCTTTTAAACTGAGGATTGTGCATATTGTGCAGTCAAATTCTGGACTTGACAAGATATGGGCTTAAGAAACCAGTCCAGGACTTGGTTTAGCCTGTTTTACTCTCACAGCATCTAACATACATGCATGTTTTCCCTCAGGCCCTGTTTATCGGCGACTCCACCAATCGAGGGATGATGTACTACCTAATGGAGAGGGTGAACACTACTCTGGAGGACTGGGACAAGGCTCACGACATCATCGTCTACCACAACCTGAATCAGGGCCGAACTATCATCAGCTACTCCTACTACCCACAATTCTGGCTGCCGAAGGCTCAGAGACCCACTTTCCAAAGAGCTCTGCAGCAGCTTCTAGAAAGGTCTGTGTATGTGCATGTTGGATGATGTTTGTCTCCATGTGGCTGTGGATTACACCCATTAAGTTGTGAATGTGCGGGTTTGGTTGTCGGTCTAAAGTGGCAAAGGCCTTGTTAACACACTGAATGACTTTGGCAGTGTGTTTGATGGTGGGATGTGGGCTGCGTGTGGTTGGGCGGCTGTGTGTCAGATCAGAGTATGTCAGCAGGGATGGTAACCGCTGCTGGCTCAGCGCGCCGTTGATCTCACACAGCTACTGATGTGGGCAAAGGGTGGGATATGCAGCACAGATGTGATTGTGTGTGTTTGAGTGTGAATGATCTGACACATTTTTCTTTTGCTAAATTAAATTAAAAAGCAGTTTTGCTTTGTCTAAGTGTTGAAATATGTACATACACTACCATTTAAAAGTTTGAGGTTAGATTTTTTTTTTTGATTAAAAGAAATTATTACTTTAAGGCTGCAGTCCATAACTTTTGGTGCTGTATAATATTTTAAAAGATTTCTATTTCAAGTAAATTTTGATCTTTTGAACTTCATTCATCAAATAATCATTTAAAACATCACAAAAACTAAAAATAGCAGAACTGTATTCAACATTGATAATAATAACAGATATTTCTTGAGCGGCAAATCAGCATATTAGAATGATTTCTGAAGACTAGAGTAAAGATGCTGAAAATTCAGCTTTGTCAGCACAGGAAGAAATTACATTTCAAAATATTTAAAAATGGAAAACAGGTATTTTAAATTATATTATTTCACGATATTGCTGTTTTTGCTGTATTGTTTTTATCAAATATTGCAAGCCTTGTTGAACATAAGAGACATTACAAAATCGTACATAGCCATACTTAATAAGCAGTTTGGTTTGGTTTAAGTGGTACAAAGCTAAACAGTCTGCGATTTCGGGTACATATTTCCAATTTTTACTTGCAATTATTGGTCAATTCATGCTATGTTTTGTTGATTATGTCTTCAGGATGTGCTGTTAATCTTTAACCTCTTCTCTGAAACGACTTCCACCGGCACAGGTCACAGCCCCTGGTGAACTCGCCTCAGACAGTGCTGGTCGCTGGTGGGGTGCAATGGCTGAACCTGAACCATTTGAGGACCATTCAGCAGGTTTTAGAGAGGTAAACATATTCCCAAATGCAACACAAAACCAGCCTGTTCATTATTAGCTTGACTTAACCACATTTTAATTAGAAATGTTCTAATGGCAAAGGCTTTTCTTCCTTTTAAAAGTTGCTGGTTTTGTTTTATGTAGTTTGTTACCAATCTTTCTAAGTGGCTTTGGATGTTTAACATCATATCTCTAACTTATCTCAAAGGGAGAGTCTTGAGAAAATCATGGTGGTTGTGAAGTCTTTAGGAATGGGTTTCCATCTGCCTGTGGATGGTATTCACTCCCTTCCACTGGTAAGAGAACCACTGGAGATCACAAAATGTCCTGGTCTGTAGAACAGATATTCTTCAGTTTCACTTTGTTCATTCGTTTACTGACATCTATAAACTTGTCAGACTTCATTATCTTTATTCATTGGTTTTAGAATGGAGTGCAAGAACTCTATAATGTGAACAAAAATATTCTGGAAAGTGCCAAGCATCTTGGATATGAGGTCATTGACACTCTCAGCATCACTATGGGTCGTTATAAGGAATTCCTGCAAGGACGATGTGCCTGCCATTTCCATGAGGTAAAAGAACAAAAATATATATTTACTTTTTACTTTTATTCAGCAAGGACCCATTCATTTGATCAAAAGTGACAGTTTGGCCAAATATTTCAAATAAACACTGTTTGTTTGAACGTTCTATTCATCAAAGAATCCTCACAGTTTCCACAAGAAATAAAACTAGCACAGATGTTTTCAACATTGATAATGATAAGAAGTGTTTCTTTAGCAGCAAATCCGCATATTGGGATGATTTCTGAAGAATCATGTGACACTGAATTCTGAAGTAATGCCATCAAAGAAAAAAAAATCAATTTTAAAATATATTATAGTAAACGTTATAGTAAAAAGCTTTTAATAGTAATAGATTGTTTTTTATAGTAAAAAGTTACTTTAAATTTTCATAATTTCCCCAGTATTACTGTTTCTACTGTGTTTGTAATTAAATAAATGCAGCCTTTCATTACAAACTTTACAAAATGTTACAAACCCCACAGTTTTAAGTGGTAGTGTACATAGTTACTAGATTTTCATTAATACAGTAAAAAATGCAACACAATTATTTACCTTTGTATTTATGCTGATTAGGACCTACCTTGCATAAATACTTTTATTTATTTAAATAGTATATCATATATCACATACAGTATACTCTCAATGCTGCATTAAAATAGAAATACAGTAAAAACATTAATATTGGTAAATATTATTACAATATATACTGATTGATAAACAGAGAATCATTGTTTTAGAATACTTATCCAACAGTCCACAAAACATACAAAGCCAAAGAACATAATTTATTTTAATAACCATGTTGTTGAACCGGTGCCTCTGTGCTAATCTTGTAAAATTTGTATCTGTAATAATTATATTATTATGGGTGTAATTTACTGCACAGAAAGCATATCTGATTAGCTTTGTATTTTTAGATCCACATGCCTATGTGTGCGAATGAAACCGTTCTACTGTTCACATACATGGATGTAGATCCTGCTAGAAACACTTTTCTAGCCTGCCAGCCCCATAAATCTTTTAAAAGAGAAGCCATTCCTTTTTTACTTCACCCTAAAAGTGCCTGGCAGATCAGTTAATGAGTAATTAGCAATTAGGCGGGTTTTTATTAGCCAATAAAGGGCAGGTTGGGAACAGATGTATTAGCTCGCTAAGTGTGTGAAGTGGTGGTAGAAATGCCAAACCTGCTCACATATGGGACTGATATCACTTAGAGCAGGCCACATCTGACAAGAGGCCAGCAGATTGAGACCTACCAATATATAACATCAGGATCTTTTGCTCAAGTTTTAGAGAAGCTGTTGCTTGTTTTTTGATACTTTTACTCTTTTACGATGTATTTTTGTTGTTTGGTGTTCGGAGGAAACAAGCTCTTAACCATTAAGTATTTTGTAGAGCAGGGAGCTAATAAGAATTGGCAATTTAAGAGGATATAAAACTGAAATGGGATAAAGGCTAGATCCCTAATTGAAAAAATCTGCCCCATGTCAGAGAACAGAGCCACACAGCTAGACAGAAGTTATTTGCTTACATGATTGAAATCTCTTATTCATCATTGATTAGCTTCTAAAGAAATCAAATGTGACTATATATTATGTTGTTTGCAGGTCTATAAGCTTCCCTTTCCAACTGCTGCTTCCCAAAGAAAGCTGAAGATCTTGAGGCTTGGTAAAGAGAGCAGGAACCCAGCCAATGAGCAAACAGGGCCTCAAGACGACGAGGAACCGTCGTCTCAAACCGACGTGTCCTACCACGTAAAGGGACCAGTGAATGCGGTGTATTCGGAGATCCTCCTCAGCAGGATATGTGTGAATCACGCCGTCAATGGGACCATTCGCCAACAGTGACTAAAAGACAATTAGCGGCTGGTGACGCTAACCTGTGCATGTTTTTCAGGTGTGTTTGTCTGTATGATTAGCTGTGAATATGTGTTGAGATATCTGTGTAAAAGGGCTAAACTGTGCACACCAATTGGTCCGAATCTACTTAACCATATGCTGGATCAAAGTGGTAAATTGAAGGACGAGTTAGGTAGGTGTCTGTTTGCGCATGTGTTTTTTTGTGTAGAGCAATCCAGATGGAAAAGGGGTGTGAGGGGGTTCAATGAGACCCCCTGAAGCCCTGCCAAAATGACTTTGCAGGCAGTGGCTGTGGTGCGACGCTGATGAAAAATAACCGAGACGGTCGCACGGCCCCTTCAAACAGCCTTGCGAAAACTTTCCTGCAATGCTCATGCAACGTTCCCACAATGCTGCTACCGCTGAACCACGGGCTGAGATGTTACCAGTATGTTTTGGGAAAGTTTGGCGGCTGCTGTGGAGTGCCTTTGATGTCACCCTGCCTCACATTGTCACTTTTATGGAAGCTTGGGCGACGGTTTGAAGTCTAGCTTTACACCGCCTTTCCTTCACATGCCAGGTTCACAAGTATTTATGAAGTGTTTTCTATGCCAAAGGTCTTATGAAGTATATTGTATTGTACTGTCTTAAGTTTCTCACACATTTATTTTTCTACCAGTGTTTTCCAGTGCCTTTAATAATAATCTGTGTAAAATGTTATAAATGCTGTTTACAAAAAAGAGGATATTTATACTGTTTTGATGGTAAACATTTTTATATTGTTGCTGGGTTTACTCTAAATTGCTGGAATACATGATGTTTCATTTGTCCATAATTTACGTTAAACAGGAAGCGGTTTGTGGAGAGAGAAAATTAGTAGGATTTATTTGAAGTATCCCATAAACGTATCTTCCCACCAGTTGTTAAGCTCCACTTGAAGTGAAATGAATTCACATGCAACCATGTGTTGACCTGTAAATATTCCGCAGCGCGTGATAAAACACTCTTTAATACGTCAGCATTTTGGGGTCAAATCTTTTGGATGTTTATGAAGACCTATATGCCAAGATATTTGTCTGTGTAGCCTGTGCATGAAATGTATGATTTCAACAATCATCATGAATGTCACTTATCCTGAACAATTAAAAATGTATATTTTCATAATTTAAAACACATTGTTCATTTATCAATCATTTTTGTCTTCTATTTAAATTGATAATACCATTTGTCATATTTTATTGACATACTGTTGTTACATTTCATGCAAACGTTTGTTTTTAAAATATTAGGTTATTTTAAGCAGTTTTAACAACTTTTTTGTACTTCATCGAAACCAAATCAGAAATGTGTTACTTAAAAAAAAATCATTATAAAAGTTGATTATCGATAACTGTGGGTTTTTGCTCATTTATAAAACTGCATTTGCATTTTGTTAAATATTTAGGGGTTTTTTCTCTCAACTGGAACGTTTAATTAATAATGTTTAATTGTTTTCATTATTTCTGGTTTATAAGCAAAATCGAAATACCTTTTTTTAAGTGTAGATTGAAATTAAATGAAATAGCAATATTCTGTAACTTTTCAATTCAGTCACAGAAAAAAAAAAAATATATATATATATATATATATATATATATATATACACACACATACATATAAAAAATCGGAAATAACTTTTAAGTATAATGATAAAAGTTACATTAGGCAGAGCTTGCATTTTCACCTGACGTTGCAGGTAACCATAACAACAGTAAGTTGCTCGAGCTCTTCATAACGAGCATTTTTTGGCGGTCGTATGTCGATGAAGAATGAGTCAGTCAGTATCACTTCATTATTGCTTAAAACAAATTTACATGTCACAAATACATCATAAACGCAACGTTTTTAACTACATGTTAGTTGTTCCAAAGTCCAAACTGCTTTACGAGCGACAATCTTCAACATATTGCGTCCGGAAAAATCACCTTAACATTTACTCTACTTAATTTGTTGGACGTATAAAGATATTTACAGTTATTTTCAGAAAAATCAACGTCTCAAAGTTATTGTAGCCTATAATGTGAACACCGTGTGTAACGTTACTTCAGTAGTTAGTATTAATTAAGTTAAACAACTTTCTGCTTCTAAATGTATCACTATGCCCTTTCTAAGCGTCTTTCCGTGTTTCTCTAATGTCCTGCCTTTTATTTTAATCTTGGTTTCAAAATATATGTTATAAACTAAGTTAAAAATGCTCCGTTAAATACTGAAGCCTTTTTTATCCTTAACACAGTACTTTCAATCTCTCAAAATCCCGATCGAGCTACTGAAATGCCCATCAATCGCGCACGCTTTGTGCTCTCTCACCGGCTTCCAAGCCAAGATCTGTTTGTCCAATCAGTGTTGAGAACGCTCTTATCTTATGAATATTAATGACCGGCTCTACCAATCACGATGCGGGAGCATTTCACAGGAGAGTGTTTAGTTGCGCGTATTCCAACAGCAGCATATATCTGTTTGTGTCTTTTTGAATTCGTACCGATGGCGAAGGTGACTTGGTGGTGGTTGGATGTTTTTGTTCGTATCTGCGACTTAATGGATACATAAAAGGGACATTTCTGAATCTAAAAGCGCCGTTTGTGGATTACATGCGCTAGATATTAGATGTAGTGGACCGGTATGAATCGTCTTTGTCCAAAAGTTCAGTTCGGGACTTGTTAAATGAAGCGGACATGGATAAAACCGGTTGTGGGACACATGCATTTTGCCATTTATTCCTTCTGTGGCTCTCAGTTTGCCCTCTGTGCTCTCAGGGAAGCTGGATGTGAGTATTATAAGTGCTATGTTGCTTTACTCTCAATTAATGTTTGAATAAAATGTTTGAAAATTGTCTCCTTTTCCTCGGGCCTGGTTATGGCGTTTCAATCCAGGCCGACAGGAGAGGAGAACCGCTTCTGATATTTGTGTCACACTACTCCGCATCACAGGTGGTTGGGCATCACATCTGTAGGAGTGCCCCCGAAGTTGGGTTGCGCGCATTTGCCACTGTCGTACAAGCAGAAGGAGCTGTGCGCGCGCAAACCGCACCTTCTACCGAGCATTAAAGAGGGCGCGCGCTTGGGCATCACCGAGTGCCAAACGCAGTTCAGACACGAACGCTGGAACTGCTCGACCCGACGGGACCCCAACGTGTTCGGCTACGAGCTCACCAGTGGTATGCATGCACTGTGTCATACTGAAATACACTTGATCTCAATGTGCTTGAACTTCATAATTCTGTTTTTTTTTTTTTTTTTTGGTTCATTTTATTAACGAAAGTTAGTAGTAAAGTTGGACCCACACGATTACATAATCATGAGACGAAAAGCAGGGTGATAATACTGTCTGATAGATTTTATTAAAAAATCTAGATGTCATTTTAAATGTCATTTGTCACATTTTGATTCAAAGAAATGGAACAAAGACTTAAAATTTGAGGAGCGTTGTATGTGGCTGGAAATAAATGGTTAAATTATTTCTTTGGTGTGCAATATTAGACTCACAAACCAGGCTGTTCACCTTCAGAAGTTTGTAATTATGATAATATTATGTCTAAATGCAGAAAACAGTTATTTAAAATGTGACCCTGGACCTCAAAACATTAAGGTAAAACAGATGTGTCATTTATACATCATCTGAAAGCTGAGCTGAATAAATAAGCTTTCCATTGATGTATGGTTTGTTAGGATAGGACAATATTTGGCTGAGATACAACTATTTGAAAGTCTGGAATCTGAGGGTGCAAAAAAATCTAAATATTGAGAAAATCGCCTTTGAAGTTGTCCAAGTTATTAGCAATGCATATTACTAATCAAAAATTAAGTTTTGGTGTATTTACAGTAGGAAATTTAGAAAATCCCAATGATTTTTGGCATAAAAGAAATTTTTTTTTTTGACTATTGCTACAAATATACCTGTGCTTCTTAAGACTGGTTTTGTGGTCCAGGGTCACTTCATTGGACACTTTAACAAAAATAATCAGTATCTTTACCGGTCATGAAAAAACAAGTCCTTCATTCTGTAATATATAATGAGATTTAATGTGATAACAATCACTTTGTAATTGGTTAAAGAATCTGAATGTTTTTTAATTGGCAGTCAATCCTATTCATGACCTCTTAATGACTGTTTTGATTTAAAATGTTTATGGAAAAGATGATTTGATTCTTGGAACAACTGTGATACACATCTGTTTTAGGTTAACCATCTCTATACTAAATTTACTATGGTCTTATCTGGCCCTGAATTTAATGCATGCAGGATTAGTGTGATTACAAAACAAAGAGTCAAACTGAAATGGTAGAACTTGTTTCTTGATTTTTGTGAATCTATTACTAAGATTTGCCCAAAGTTTCTCTTCCAGAGCAGTTCAATTCCAAGCTCGATTCAAGGGCAAACTGAACTTGATATACTGTACGTCTGGTTTAATACAGCCACAACCAAGGAATTTTATAGGCATCTCACTATTGTGTCTAAAAATATTCACCATTTAGTTTTACTATCAGAAATCAAAGTTTATTATTGTATTCTATTCTATTCTATTCTATTCTATACTCAGTTTTTTAGGCTTCTTGCTTTAAATGTTTAGGTCACCTTTCTTGAAAGTAATTGAAAAAGAGAAAAAATCATAGTAGTCAGATATTTTTGAGAGTAAATAAGACAAAATCAACATTAATAATGTTAAAACATTATAAACCAAATTTCATCAAAAATGAGCCTTATATTATAAATATTATTTTATATAAGCTATTAAAATGAGTTTTATACATGCATAAATTTATGGCTAGATAACTCCCAATTATAACTTAAGCTGCATAAATTGATTTTTATTAGGATCTAAATTTATATATTTATTGTAAATAACATTTAATCAGAATCGCTGAAATGTACAGAGCCATTTACTTCATGTATAAAATGGTCACTTTAAAAAAAACAATTCTTTTCAGTTAAAAGGATGTTAAGAATTTTTACAACATCATCTGTTCTCACAATGAAAAAGAAACTCCTTCAGCCAAACATTTTTGATCATCTTTTAGTGTGATATCAGTGTTCCTCTGTATGAATATAGGTAACATTCCCAGGCTCCTCTGCTCTGATACTGCTGCACTGAGACCCTTCTCACAAATGTCATGCTGCGAATCTTACATTCCCATATTTTCTGGTTGTTTCAACATTTGTAAGTACTTAACTTGCATCGGCATCTTGCTTAAATTCTCTTTTTTTGTTTTTTTAAGGGACGAAAGAGACAGCGTTTATCTATGCAGTAATGGCTGCCGGCCTGGTTCATGCAGTCACCCGCTCTTGCAGTGCTGGAAATATGACTGAGTGTTCGTGTGATATGAGCCTGTTGGGCAGCGGTTCGCCCACAGAGGGCTGGCACTGGGGCGGATGCTCCGATGATATCGCCTTCGGGACTTCGTTCAGCCGTCGCTTCATCGACAATTCGGTAAAGAACTTAACAGCCCGTGGTGAGGACACCCTGTTCACTATGAACCAGCATAACAGCGAGGCTGGGAGACAGGTGGGTGACAAACAATTAAACTCTTTAAAGTACAAGTTGGTTATATGTTGAAACAAATGAAATGTACAACAGTGACTGCTCGCTTTTTCAGCAGCCTCTGTATTTTTCCCCTTCATTTTCTCTATAGGGATTTCAAAAGTACTTTAATAAAGGCTTTAATAAGAAGTCATGGACTGAAACCAACCACCTCTAAGATGAATCATAACATTCCAAACTTTATTTGTAACAAAAAAAGAATATAAAAATTGAACAAACAGACAAAGGTACAAGACTTTGTGCTTAACATTGTTTATGAAAGCATAAACTCCAATCCCATGTAGTATTGCAAATGACGTAATCTGATTAATTTGATATGCTTCATGAGAGTGTGTGGTCGTTTCAGAGCTCTTTTGCCGCAAATTTGCTTTCATAGTGACCTTTTGATCTCTTTTAAAAAATTATGAGTAATTAAATTAAACATGATTTTTGAATTTAAAATCACACTAACTTGGAGCTACTACAGAAGTCATTGCTTTAGTCATAGCTCATAATTTTTCTAATTTTCTCATCAAAAAAATTTGGTGTTCTATTTGGAGAAATTGGGAATTTTACTTCTGAATCACAGCTGTTTCCCTTCATTTATATACTGAAAGACAAAGACAATTTTTTTGCCTTTCCATTCACATTTTGACTGATATGTGAAACTGAGGCATCAATTTGCATGTGACTGTGCTCGCCTGCTTCAAAAAGACAGCAAAAGAACTAGAGAGCACTCTTAATTCAGTGCTGTGTTTCCCTGTATAGACACTAATTCACTCTAATAGAAGAAAATATGAAAAGTGTGACAGTGGAGAAATGTCTGTCCTTCCCCATTCACTCAGACAGCATTCCTGCCACATTCACAACATATTCAAGTTCTTGTGATCTTACAACTTCCTTTATAAACACATCTAATCTCTAAAATTGAATATCGATCATTCAGTGTAAGGTTTCCTCAGTCACTTTAAGGTTTTAAGCAAGACTACAAACTTGTATGCAACTACCATTTAAAATATGACAGTTTTCTCCAGCAAATGAATCTTTGACTCGTTCTGGCTGACAAGAAAAACCATTTTAAAGCAACCAAATAAGAACAGAAATAGTAATGGGCTGTTTCAGCTCTGGCAATTTGTCGATCAAATGAGTTACATCTCCTCACATGTTCTTGATTAATATGAGAAGCTGATGATTTGCACCGAATTCCACAGCCTTGACTGAAGAACACTTGTAAGTGTTTGGAGACCCTCAACCACTGCTCTGATTGGAAACCACCGAGGAGCGTTCAAGCCAGACAAAATTCCCCTCAAGTCAGCGAAGGGCCCCCATAATCCTTCACCCAAACAAATGCTCATATTTTATGAAAGTCGTCAGCTCACAAAATACTCTTTCTGCTTTCATGGTGCAGAACATGAAAGGATGGGAGAACATAAAAGCTTCATCCGTAAAAATTATATAGTCCTTGGAAATGTGGTTTATAGCGAACCATGGTTAACTCTCTCTCACCGATGTACATTAGTTCCGCGTTTTTGCCTGAAATCCAGGAAGTCTGTCAAAATAAATTGCATGCTTATTTATTTCATGCTTACATTGTCTAGAAAAACAAGCTGCTTTCCCAGCTTCTATCTGTTACTGATCAGATATATAATGATCTCCGTATCCTCTTCCTCTACAGGCGGTGGCCAAAACAATGTTGACAGACTGCCGCTGTCACGGCGTGTCGGGTTCGTGTGCGGTAAAAACGTGTTGGCGCACAATGGCTGCGTTCGAGCGCGTGGGCGCCTACCTGAAGGAGCGCTACGAAAACAGCGTTCAGGTGGTGGACCGTTCTAAACGTAAGGTGCGACGTAAGGACAAAGATCACCGCCACACGCCTATTAACAAAGAAGAGTTAATCTTCTTCAACAAATCGCCCAATTACTGCTTGGAGGATCGGCGGTTGGGCGTGACGGGGACCAGGGGCCGCAGGTGTAACAGAACTTCAGCTGGGCCGGACGGCTGTAATCTGTTGTGCTGTGGGCGGGGCTACAACACGCACGTGGTAAGACACGTAGAGCGCTGCGAGTGTAAATTCGTCTGGTGCTGTTATGTTCGCTGTCGCCGCTGTGAGACGATGAACGACATGCACACCTGCAAGTAGAGCAACTACTTGGGGAGGGATCTCGTGAGAGGAAACAGACCTTCTTTGCGCTTTCAGCCCCATTGGGCCTGTACAAACAAGCGTGTTGACAAAATATCCATGGCAACCAGCAATCCAAAACCAGGGAGAAATGGTATAATCCCTTTTAAGTCCACATGTGTAACTCTTCCCATGGGCTTCAAGTGGGAATCAAGCCATTTTGTATATAATGACTGTGGAATATAACTGGAGCATAAAGGGAACTAAAATACTGAGAACAGCAGAAAAAGTGTTTGCATTGAGGGCTCTTACAGTTAATGATGAATTATAGTGGGAATTATGTAGATAATATACCAAGGTATTTTTGATACAGTGTTTTATAGGTTGCAAATGAGAATCCCTTGAATAAAAGACAGAAATTATTCCCAAAGGATGTATTCTGCAATTTTAGCTTTATATTTCACGATTTAATTGTACATATTAAATTATGAACAATGCCTTTCACCTCATTTTTGACTCTGAAAACGTAATTAAACTTAAATAAAGTTTTTTAGAGACCCTGTACATTCTTTTTGCTTGTGATGGCTGATATTTCTCGTCTGTTCCTTACCTCCTAAACAAATAAATAGGGTTGGGAATTGAAAATCAGTTCCAATTCCAGAATCGGATACTTAAGGTCAGCAATCGGATACTTGTTGTAAAATTTCAATTTCAGTTCCACCTATCAATTCCTGTGTGCGCATCTTTTTTTGGGGGGGTGAAAAGGGGCTGTTAAAAATGTGTTTGTCTTTGAATCATTCATTCAAGAGATTAATTAAAAAAAACTGATTCATCCAGTTATATAACAAGTAAATCTTGAGTGAGTCTTTAAATCATTCCATTCATAAATTCAATGAGATTTTGTTTAGTTGTCTAATATTTTTTCTTCAGAATTGTGAGAACCACAGCCTGCATTTTAAAAATGTCTCAACTTAACCAGAATTGTGCAGCTCTATTTTGCACACAAACTCTTAAATGTCCAGTTTTTATGTAGCCTGCTGATTTTAATAATAAATATGAATAAATATGTTTGATATCTAAATGTTTGACATTTTTTTTAACCACATTTGAATTGAAACTGGGAATCAATAAGAATCAGAATCGATAAGTAGAATCGGAATCAAAATTGGAATTGATAAAATTCAAACGATACCCAACCCTAAGTAAACGAGTATAATTCTCAAAAAAGTGTAGATAACAGACACGTTCTGCAGTAGCAGCTTTATCGATTTACAATTTAGATGTATATTTCAAATTATGAATCATGTTTGTTGTCTTTACAGTTCTTATTTGTGACCCTGGACCACAAAACCAGTCTTAAGTCGCTGGGGTATATTTGTAGCAATAGGCAAAAATACATTGTATGGGTCAAAATTATCTATTTTTCTTTTATGCCAAAAATCATTAGGATATTAAGTAAAGATCATGTTCCATGAAGAAATTTTGTAAATTTTTTACTGTAAATGTATCAAATCTTCATTTTTGATTAGTAATATGCATTGCTAAGAACTTCATTTGGACAACTTTAAAGGTGATTTTCTCAATATTTAGATTTTTTAGCACCCTCAGATTCCAGATTTTCAAATAGTTGTATCTCGGCCAAATATTGTCCTATCCTAACAAACAATACATCAATGGAAAGATTATTTAGTCAGCTTTCAGATAATGTATAAATCTCAATTTCTAAAAATTGACACTTAAGACTAGTTTTGTGGTCCAGGGTCACATTTCTTGTGACTGATGTTTGTCTCATTCTGTTCCTCTTAAGCTCTAATCCCCCACACACACACATCTCTGAAAGAGTAGTGCTTTGCTAGAAGTAACAGAGTTGTGCCAAATACCATGGCTGCATTCTCTTAAACGGCCCTTAAATGCTAATGCAAGTGGCCCTTTTTTGTAGCCACATTCCAGCCAACAGGACGGTGACAGTTTACGGCAACACACGCAGAACATATCAGAGATCTTCTGTCCAGTGACAGAAAGAAAAAATCCTGTGAGTTCTTGCACATGCTGGCAAATCTATTAAAGTCTCTGGAAAGTCTCACTCACGTTGCATTTCGTGATTTCACTCTGAATGCCTGCTTGTTCATTCTCATGTGGTTGTATTTACCGCCGAGTGGAAGTTGCATCAAGCTTTCTTTAAAACTTTTTTTCTGTCCATGTAAAATCACTTCAGATTATTCTCTACACTGACTCTCACAAAGATTCTCAACCCAATTTCATCCAATAAATGATTCCCTTTTGGAAATGTTGCCGTTTTCTCACTCTTTTTCAACATCATTCATGGTATCAATAAATGAGACATTTTGACCTGATATTTCACCCCAGAAGAGATTTGCAGATAGAACCTTCTCATCATTTTGACCAATTCTGCACGTTGTGGGCAGTAAATTGATGATTCCCAAATCAATTCCATTGAAAACTTGCATTAATCGCTGTAACCCTTCAGATATATTTTTGAGAGCAGTGCTCAGACCTTCAGCCCTGGAAACCTGGTGCCCACCCATCCTGGAGAGATATACGGGCAAAAGGAGTCCACGTGGACGCATCTGTTCTCTCAGACGAAGCCAGTAGCTCAGGTGGCTGCCAACCTCTTGGTTTCCTCAGTGCCTTCTTTCACCCCTCTCTTTCTCTTTAGTATGTGTTTAATGGTTAAATCATACTTGAAATGAGACGATTTGTCAAATTAAATCTGCTGTACTACAATATTACCTTTTCAGGTTTTGTTCCGTCAATGCTAATGAGCTGCAACTGTTTCTTAATGTTCTGTAAATGTAGTTTGGTGAGGAAAAAGCAGCACAACTGTTAAAACAAAGACAAATATGTCTGCATATGAAATTCAATCGTATAATAAATGGAAGAATATGGGGTTCCCCTCCTTCCTGATACTTTAATGAAATTATTCTGCCTTTTATACTCATTGTTTGCTGAGCCCCAGAGGTTTTTGAGGCATGTCCATGCAATATTTTACATTCCTTTAATCTAAGCTGAATAGATTATTTTTTTTTTCTGAAATTATTCCATTTTTCTGTGTGAATGCATCGCGGTGGGTGGTGCGACCACATGCACACAGGCATAATATGTTTTGGATGTTAATTTGATCCATGCTGGCCTGTGGAGACCAGGGTCATCGCTCATCCCCATCATCGCTCATCTTTTGTCTCAGTATGTGAATGATCAGTTACGTCCATCCAAGCATAGCATTACATCCGAAGCCAAAAGTCACGCTTTTTTCACTGGCCCATTCCTGAACGCTCTATGAGTGGTGCCATGCTCTATACGCCTTCCCAGAAGTCTGTAGGGGCTCGTGGCTGTGTCTGGTTGTGTTGGTTAAGGCCTGAGGGGTTTTGGATTGGCGGCACTGTTTTCCTGCCAATAACTGTTGCTTAAATGTCGACAGTTCCTACAACAACTGCTGCAAAGTCAATGTTAAGATTCTACACACGTCTTAGGGCTCGCTCTGCCTTAATTCATTCTGTATGTTTTCTTTGTTTCTTTCTTACTATATCTCACCATAGTGCTATGAAATATTAAAATTTTATTTTAAAGCAATTCATCATACAGTTGCAGTCGTTCTGTTCATTTGAAAACTGGACTGACTTTTCTTGCCTTATATACATATGTGGGGAATATGAACAGAATTAATCGCTCCATCAGACACATGATGGTATCTGCCTCCCTCTGGTGGAGTCACAGAGTCTTGCCAGAGAAGACCACAAAAGGGAGACTGATTCAAGATATTTAATCATTATTTTAACACTAAAATGCTTGGAAAATGGTTTCATTAAACTCAAAAAGGGGTTTACACCCTGATGCCACAGGAGAGCTTTTAATTCTACAAACCCTATCAAGGCCTCTAAATTATCAACATGATCAAAACTCTCTGCTGAAAAACCTGTTGCACACAATTCCTTCTGCACCTTGATTGATAGTTCATACTTTTTATTAAGCATTTTTTTTTTTTTACATTTTGAGTTTTGTGTAGAATATGCACTGAATGAAGGTTTCTGCTTTCTAATGATATAGTATGTTTGGACTGCTTTGTCATTTAAATGGTAGCTGTCATCATTTGAGAAAATGGCTCTTTATTCTACAGAAGTAAGATATGGAATGACTTTGCTGAGGTGGATGTAACACCAGGTGATATGATGTTCACGTTTTATTGACGTCTTTGTGCAATACATTTTAGTAAGTTGTACTTCTTTTTGCATCTTTGCATCTTTCAATCTACCTGTGATGTACATTCTGTTCCTTCATGTATTTTTTTTCAGTGCAGTAAATTTAGAATGCAGATCCAAGAAGAGATGATCCATCAAATTTGATTATATAACTCACTCACTATATTGTTATTTAGTGTGTGCTGTCCCTCAGGTATGATTTGTGTTAGTTATAATATACAGTATGTATGTCACATCTACAAAATGAAATAAAACTATAAATAATTGTATAATATGAATAATTAAGATTCAGTTAATTTAAATCTTTACATTATCCATTTAATTAGAAAGGAGTACAGCATTACTTAATGCCACCATAAACTAAAAAAAAGATAGGATTGATGTAAATGGGTAAATATTGCACATTTATAACTGCCACCTTAACATGGTCAAACTGCTATTTCACGCATACTGTTTAATATCGAACAACATGAGGTTCAAATACGTGTTAATTTTAAGATGTAAATAACCCTTTGACAACTGATTGATTGCGTGTCGATCATTCACATGTAAATAACGCGTAATTGACGCACAATCAACTCTCAACTCATTTGTACAATGCAAAGTGATTGTTAAAACAACAACAAAAAATTGAGATCAGAGTGCTCCCATTTTTGTATATCTGGAGTAAAATATGTATCCTGCAACTACACAACTTTCTTCTGAAAGTCAGTTTAATATTGGAAAGCAGTCGAGTGCATATGTAATGTGTGAAATGCATATGTACGTGAAAAAGTGTATTGTCCTAAAACATCTCTTTCAAAACCACAATTCATGTATAAATGTCAATTTTAGGAAACAAATCTGAAACAAATCCATTCTGAGCAGAAAGAAACTACTTGGTCAAATAATTCTTGTGGTGAGTATGCCCACATATGTTCATTGTTAGCATATACATTGTGTTCTTGTGGTTGGGGTGTCAATTACAGTTTAAATGGTATAAAAACGTGTTTGATTTTTTACAGCTGGTTGGGAGTCCATTCAGAGCAGATTTCAGAGAACCATTTCAAATAGATTTTGGCACATAGAAATGACAATTGAGCGGTTGGTCATGCAGTTTTTCATTTGTTTCTCACTCTCACGTTTATAAAACATAAAAACCACATATATATATACACACACGCATGTGGTCTACAAAGAATTCCTTAGTATGAAAGTTCTGGAACTATGAAAGGAAAGTCATGATCCAGCAAGACATACAGGAAGTGTGTGTGTGACAGGGTATCTTCACCTGACCACTTGGCTTATTTATGAGTGAGGACATCCTGTGATTCTTCTGCATTCAGCTCTATTTATTCAGTACACGTACACACAACAGTTTCTTTGCTCCTGGAAATCGACCAGCTTCTTCCCAGCTTTCTAGCTGCATTGGTCACCAACTATTCAGCAAAATATTTGTTGATTGGTCTTCATAATCGTAAATGTGTTGCATCAAAGAAATCAGGATCTTTCTCCACATCTCTACTTGATGGCACCAAGATCTATGAAAGCTTGTTTATGCCACAAGATAAAAAAAAAAGTAATTACGATTTTATATCTCACAATTCTGACTTTTTGAGAAGAAACTCGCAATTCTGAAAAAAAGTCTGAATTCTGAGGAAAATACTGTTTTTATTTTTATTCTGTCAAAAACAAAAAACAGAATTGCGAGATGTAAACTCTGAATTCTTTGAAAAAAGTTCAAACCAGAGATGTTCACAAGTCTTTAACTTGGAGTCTGAGTCAAGTCTCGAGTCTTTGGTCACGAGTCCGAGTCGAGTCTCAAGTCATTTAATGGCTCGCTAAAAAATCCCATTCAGAATCCTCATGTATTGAAATCTTCCTATTTATGAAGCTGTTTTATAGGCTATAGACAAAATATATGAGCTATGATCTGCTTTGTTAAAAAAAAAGGTGTTAAAGGGATAGTTCACCTAAAATTCTGTCATCATTTACTCACCCTCAAGTGGTTCCAAACCTGTATGAATTTCTTTGTTCTGCCAAACACAAAGGAAGATATTTTGAAGAAAGTTTGTAACCAGGCTGCATTTATTGAATTTATATATTTAGATACATGTGAGGCCATGTGACAGAAAAAATACTGTTTAGGGTTTTCCTCCTGAAATCTATACTATTTTAATATTTTACTGAAAAGCATTATCTACTAAAAACAATGTAGGCCTAGCTACAATAATCAAAACGTT
>JAFVLL020021746.1:0-13585 GCA_021397915.2 Tor tambroides
TGAAGTCTCTTGGCAAGTCTGAATCGTAATAAAGTAAAACACAGGCCTATCTAAGATCATAATCATCAATAAAAGTCACTATCTGCCTATCTTTTCAATTTCCCCAGCAGTGTTTACTTAGAAAACGGAGTATGAATCCAAATGCTTCCTTGTTACACGTGGCCAGTCGCCTAGATCTCTTGCACATCAAACTGAAAGTTGAGGCAGAGAGTGCAAGACAAGCTTTTTCATTCTTTTTTCCTTTTTATTAATTTCTTTTTTATGTAATGAAGTCTCCCCCGTGAGAACGGAGGGTCATGTACACACTATTACTGATGTAAGTGCAATCAGGATAAAATGCCAGAGTGCCGCAAATGATGATGGCTGGGAGAAAGCGTGTGTACTCTTGCATGTGATGTATGAGTGCAGGCATGCGTGACATTAGTATTAACCTACATGTTTGATCTGGAGATTGACTACTAACACAACCTGCAATCATTCTATCTATCCGTCAATCTGTCTGTCTGTCTGTCAGTCTATCCATTTATCTAACCATCTAAATCTATCTGTTTGTCTGTCTGTCTGTCTATCCATCCGACTATCTGTCTGACTATCTATTCATCCGACTACCTATCTATCCATCATTCACCTTTGTCTAACCATCCAACTATTTATCTGACCATCTCTCCAACTATCTTTCAGACTATCTACATGTCTGTCCATCCATCTGTCTGTCTGTCTGTCTGTCTGTCTGTCTATCTATCTATCTATCTATCTATCTATCTGCCTTTGTCTGTCCATACAAATATTTATCCTACTATCTATCCAACTATCTTTCAGACTATCTATCTACATGTCTGTCCATTCATCTGTCTGTCAATCTATCTATCAATCTATCTATCAATCTATCTATCTATCTATCTATCTATCTATCTATCTATCTATCTATCTATCTATCTATCTATCCATGCAACTATTTATCTGACTATCTATCCAACTATCATTCAGACTATCTATCTTCCTGTCAGTTCATCCATCCATCTGTCTATCTGTCTGTCTGTCTGTCTATCTATCTATCCATCCAACTATTTATCTGACTATCTATCCAACTATCTTTCAGACTATCTATCTTCCTGTCTGTTCATCCATCCATCTGTCTATCTGTCTGTCTATCTATCCAACTTTTTATCTGACTATCTATCCAACTATCTATCTATCCATCATTCCATCCATCCATCCATCCATCCATCCATCCATACATCCATCCATCCATCCATCCATCCATCCACCTGTCTATCCATTCAACTATTCATCCAACTGTCTATCCAACTATCTTTCAGACTATCTATCTTTCTGTCTGTTCATCCATCCTTCCATCCATCCGTCTGTCTGTCTGTCAGTGCAACTATCTATCTATCTATCTATCTATCTATCTATCTATCTATCCAACTATTTATCTGACTATCTATCCAACTATCATTCAGACTATCTATCTTCCTGTCTGTTCATCCATCCATCTGTCTATCTGTCTGTCTGTCTGTCTGTCTGTCTATCTATCCATCCAACTATTTATCCGACTATCTATCCAACTATCTTTCAGACTATCTATCTTCCTGTCTGTTCATCCATCCATCTGTCTATCTGTCTGTCTGTCTGTCTGTCTATCTATCCAACTTTTTATCTGACTATCGATCCAACTATCCATCTATCCATCATTCTATTCATCCATCCATCCATCCATCCATCCGTCTATCCATTCAACTATTCATCCAACTGTCTATCCAACTATCTTTCAGACTATCTATCTTTCTGTCTGTTCATCCATCCTTCCATCCATCCGTCTGTCTGTCTGTCAATGCAACTATCTATCTATCTATCTATCTATCTATCTATCTATCTATTCATCTATTTGTCCATCTACAAATCTATCTATATATTTTATTAAGTCGGCTAAATCTTACAGCTGGTTTGTTTACTGACTCCACACCGGCATCACACTCTGAGATTTCTGAAAACTTAATATCCATCATGAAAGAACCAACAGGGTCCGGAGGCGGGGCTCAGTCTGCTGCTCTTGCCCGAGTAAACACTGGTCGGTCAGGCAGGGAGGCAGAGAGAAGGGCGGCAGTGAGGAGCGATGCGAGATCAATAGCTTAATGGAATTAGCCCGGCTTTGAAAACACCTCTGCCAATCATATTTACCGAGGCTTGCTTTTCAGTGCCAAGCCTGCTCAATATTTAAAGCCAGAGCCTATGAATCGCTATCAGTACCTTAACACGGCAGCTGCTGTCCGGGGTAGTTTACCTCTAAGGCTGAAAAATGCGAATCAAGGTCTTGTTAAAGTTGGGATATGTCTACAGGAGGCTGATTTCTTTTCACTTTTTAATATGGGCCAGGGTGCACTGTTGCCCATGCACAGACGTACTTGGAAGAAAATGCGATTTGCGGTGCCCATGTACACATATACTTGCACAAACACACTTACAGTTTCCCAGTGCACCCACATAACTTAATTCACAATGTAGCTGCTCGGCTTGACATTTTAAGCCATTCTACTAAATTGTCTCTGCATGGCACATGCTCAAATCTATTTTCTGTCTGGTTAGTGGGCAAGAGAGGTTTACCTTCCAGCTTTCACCCAAACCTGACCTCCTCTCTAACCAAGTTAGGGGATCCACCTAACTTGCTCAATTTGGGTGTAGGGTCAAAGCCATCAAAGCCCCTGGAGATCAAGTGAGTCCAAATGCCTGGGCAGGCCAAACGCACAGCCTAAGAGTCATGTGGCTGGGCCCGATTACGGACGCAGAACAGATGCCCACCTGCTCCCGCTGAACCTGGCCTACCGACGGGCACCCGGGGTCGCCCTGGGGCGCCTTAATACGCCCGTTCCATCTGTCACCTCCAGAAATGAAGGGCAGAGGCAGCCAAGAGCACCAGAATTCCTCTAGATTCCATGCCATTCCATCCTATCCCGTGTCTGGCCAGGTTGGAGGACGGAGGCATGATTAAACTGCCGTTCTTCTGTAGTTGCTCCGTTATCACCCACACGCAGCGGGTCTTTGTGTCTCGGCTGACAAACTTGACATTGAACGCGCTAATGTAACAAGGGAACGGGAGCGGAGAGGAAAAGTTGACAAAGCCTTCTTGTCTACTCCGATGCAGCTCAATCTTTCTATTAAACAAAGACAGCTCGTCGGGAAATGCTGTTTCCTGCAACCTCAAATACATGGTACAACAGAAAAGGTAGGATGAGAGAAGTCAGCAGGGTGTATGAGCTTTGCATAGTAAATAAACAAAAGCCATGTCTAGTTTGATAGAGTTACATGGGCCACGGAAAGCATTTGGAGAACCTGTCACATCAAAAAAAGAAAGAAGATTAAATTACAAAAATATATAAATAAATGTAAAATAAAAGTACAAAAACTATATATAAAAATATATACACATATTTATACAATATTTCGTAAGTATATTTAATATTTACATTTAAAAACATAAATATTTATATATAAATAATACCTAAAATTACATGCACACATTTATATTAAAATATTAAAGATGTTACAAAATGTTACACATACGACTTGGTGTCCTCAAATAAATAAACTTCAATTATATATAAATAGTATGTACAAATATATACATTTATATTAAAAACATTTAAAACTATTGAAGACTTTACAAAATGTTATGTAAAGTAATTACAGACATGGCCCTGTAAGGCCACAATTCTCTCACTCTTTCTCTCTCTCATCTCTCACTCCTGGTCATAAATGATTATTATCAGTTCAAAGGCTCCCTTTATTCTAATTGCCTTGTAAATAAACTTGCTTGTCATTATTTCTCAAGCCAATTACATGCTGTCTAATAGCAATGGTTAATTAGCACACACTCTGCCGGAAAAGAGTGCAGGCGAGAAAGACAAAGACAAGAAATGAATGGAAGCACAAGACGAATGTTGGTGGGGAGGGAGGGCGGCATTCTGCGCCTAATTATATAGTCGTCAGTTTTTCTTAGCAAGCACAATGCCCACTAGTCATTCCCTCCCCTCCCCTGCCTCTCTCGGGTACCATTCAATGGCCCCATACAATGGCCCTCTCCATGGGGTCTGACCCACAGGCCTTAACAGCAGGTTGGCAAGCCTGGCATTACAGAAAAGAGTGAAAAAAGACAGTTTGTATAGGAATTACTCTCCATTTCCTTTCTGTAAAGGACAGAGATTGACAGCGGTAATCTCTCCATGTCTCTCAGCTCTGACGGCGACCTATTCGCACTGCACTTCAAGTCATTTTCCACTGAAGCAAAAATCATGGCTGAATGTTTTATTTGTGATGACAAATGGACAACATAACTGCCCCTTGATTTTTCTACAGCTAGTGATCAGAGATATAATGAACTATAATGTTACCTGAGCTATAATATCATATAATAAAGTCATACGAAGTCTAAAAAAAAAAAAAAAAAATTTAGAATAACTGGCTGTTATCTTAATAAAAAATATACTATGTGTGCATATTCCCAATTCATCAATAGAGAAATTAAAGAAATTATAAAATTATAAATAAATAAAATTATAAAAATTATAAACACATTTTCAAAAGATTTTTTTTAACAACAGGCCAATAACAACTTCTAATTCAGAGACGACATAATAATAATAATAATAATAATAATAATAATAATAATAATAATAATAGTGCTGCATCTCAGGTTTTTCTGTCAACATAAAAAAAGAAATTATAAAGCTATAAGAATTTTTTTTTGAAAACTGAATACAAAAACAACATTTGAATCGGAGACATAATAATAATAATAATAATAATAAACAAATTGATATGAATGAAATTCTTAAAATATTTAAGAAATATTTTTTGTAAACTGAATACAATAAACATCTAAATCAGAGACATAATAATAATAATAATGATAATAATAATAATAATAATAATAATATTATAAACACATGTTCTCACTCAGAGCAAAGAAAACAGGAACCAAGTCAGAAAAAGGCAGTACTGTGCCTTTCTCTAGTCTGTGTTATCGAGGCATTTGAAGCAGCCTGTGGTGGAGGTGTGGTGATTACAACTGTGTTAAGAGCCGACACAGATCTGTACACACCAAGATTAGACTCTGACCATTTACAGCCTCCGTGAGCATAAGCGTGTGTGTGTGCACATGGCTTAATACAAGACACCTGCTGCCGTAATCGTGCTTCTCTTATCCTCATTCTGCATCAGACCATTGCTACACTTTCACCCTGTTATCAGGTGCCACTCTCCCTCTATCCCGGTCAATCAAATTTGTCATGGCGAGGCCGGCGGTGCGGAGGGGAGGGACACGGCGGGCTGATAAGAGCCAGACTCGCACAGGCTAATTTATTTATTTTTATTCGGTATTTCACGCCTGATGCTCTTTTTTTTTGCTCCAATCGGAAATTTCTCGCTCTGTTCGGTTATCAGTTTGGCATTAGATGTGTAGGGGGCGGATCAGGTGCAGATAATATTGGCCGCTGTACAGCTCGCCGATCGGAAACAAGGTTATGGAGACTGTTTACAAGAGACTCCGTATAATGACAGTAATTCATCGAGACTTTGAGCCAGAATGAGTGCGGATAGTGACAGGTTTATATACAGTGTTCACTGTAATCCACACAACATCCTCATGAGCATTATAAACTCACATTTATATTTGGAATTCATTCATTATTTATGGAAATGCAAATACTAATGTATAAATATAAATACTACATGATGTGGACTGTTTAAAAGGTCTAGAATGAGTAAACAAAAAAAAAAGCAACAACTGCATTTCCACTCAGTGTGAAGTTTAAGGCCTTAAAGTCTATTTGCCTGGATTTGTTGTGTTCACATTTACTCTTAGTAAATATCAATCAAACCCTGTTGTCAGGTAAATAAATGTTGAAAAATAAGTTATTAATTCTCCTTTGAAAGTGAAACTGGATACACACATATTGTTAATATTATTATATATATATATATATTATTGTGTGTATATTTATATATATATATATATATATATATATATATATATATATATATAAAAACAAAGATGGACATTTCTATGATTTCTAAGAGTAAGATAATCATTTAGATTTCTAAATAGGTTATAAATCATGTCATGTAGGTCATTGGAATTTTTTATGCACTTCTTTAATATAAAAATCTCAATGTTTATGTCATTAACTGATTATATTGCTTCAAGTAGAAAATTGGAAACTCCAACATTCCAAGTTGCAATTCTACATAAGAATCACTTTTTTCCATATTCCTGCCATCCTGCACAGCAGTCATATTAACACTGTCTTCATTTTAGCGTCTCTTACATTTGCAACTTTCCATTCCACAATCAATGTTCTTTGTTTCTCATCATTTGAAAAGCATACCGAGCAGCAGGAGAACAACGCCCATTCCTTCCCTCCTTCTGACCAGTGTAAACTACAAATATATTGCTTTTCATTTTGTTACATACAGCTATATTCGCAGTGAGGCGCTTAGGTTATGCGAAGAGGAATGGGGATATTTACAGCGCAGAGAGTGCTTGCTGAAACAGATGTAAAATAACAATGTGCCTTGTTTATTTTCCTTCCAACTCCAAATAAAGTAGAACACAGATAACAGGGTGCAATGATCACTGGCACTGCGAGACGGGCACCAAGCGAACGAGATGGACTCGGTTTGAAAATAAGAGTTGACTACTAGAGGTATTTTTGAAGCTCGTATTCCACAAACGCATTCGGGCAGAAGAGAGACTTGCTGCATCCCTACCCCACATCTACATGATTACAATATACTGGCTGATACGATAAGATGATTTTTTTTTATCATTAAATGTAAATTTTATAGTTTTCTAAAGAAAAAAAGTGTCCATTTGAATTAGAAAATATGTAAAAAAAAAAAAAAAAAATGCACAAAAAAGTTAAATCTTAGCTGTAATCGAGCACCATCCTGTTAAGTGTCTAAAAACACTAAAAATGAAAATAATTAATTTGCTAATATGAATGTAGTTTTATATATTTTGGCAAACAGTCTAAATATGAAAATATTAATTTTATAATTTGCTAGAGATAAAAAGTATCTGTTCGAGTTTAAAATAAGTGACGTCTATTCAAAAAGGAAACAAGTTAAATCTTAGCCATAATCTAGCAACAAATAAATAAATAAATATAGTATCCACAATTAAATATCTGTTGATACCAGTTCTTATTATTTTTTTCTAATATCTAATATTAGCTAATAAATTATACTCAATATATATTGTGCATCCCTAGTTTTGGGGGGTTTAGGAGGGGGATTCAAATTGCTTGTTTATTTCCACATGGGCAAAGAAACCAGATACCTTCACACATGGCAACATATGAAGCCTTTGTGCCAGCCAATCCAGCTATGCCTCAAAATATTTACCGACAACACCTCTGGGGGAAGCACAGCAATTTGTTAGGAAAATAAATGACAAGATGGGTTACAGTAAATGAGGAGGAAAGGAGGACATGGAACATCAAGCCTGGCAGATATAAAAGGAAATTGTTATTTCAGTTTGCAGGTTGAGAATACATGACTCCTCAAGGTAGTAGCTTTTAAAACAGAAGATGAGTAGAGCCTGCGAAGAGCGTGGGATGAGGTTAAAATTAGACACAATTGGCATTTTGTCAGTGTTCTTGCAATGAGTGATTAGCATTTGCAAAAACTGTCTCTTAACATACAAGCAAAATCTTAACACTAGATGCAACCTAGTTGTGGCACTAAGTTACAACTTATGCACTACAACACTACATTTAAGAACAACAACAAAAAATCAATTAAGTATTATATAATTAAAAATGTAATAATACAATAAATTATAAATTATTTATTTTAGTCCAGCTTTCAACAGCCACAGAATAATAACAGTAATAATAAATATAAATATTGTTTTACATATATCATATAACACTATATAAACACTGTTTGACATACAATTATATTACATTTATTGTAGTTAAGTTAATTTAATTTAAATATATATTACGAAATTATAATGGCCCAAGAATAAAGCCCTGTGGAACCCCATAGCTAAAAGTCTGAGTAGCTATTTTGTTGGGTTTTTTTTTTTTTTTTTTTTTTTTTGTGTGTGTGGATGTATGCTGTGACATTCAAAATAAAGAAAGAATAGCACAATAAACATTTAAGATTCTGCAATATAGCTAAGCTAATCAAAAAACTAATATTTCTATATAAAAAGCATACATTCACAGTTACGTAAGAAATGGAGTAGCATTTTACTATTTGTATTCTGTGAATGGCTCATTCCAAATAGATCTGTAACCAATTTTTGGGTCACAACCCACCAGTTTGAGAGCCACAGGTCTACACATTCCTAAATTAAAAGGCACAAAGCACATAAAAACACCCCAAAACACAAAAATCTCTTTCAGCATTGCTGCAGTTCTTCTGTAATCTACTTCAATGGACATCAAACTAGCAGTATTCAGGCCAGCGCCTGCATCAACACACAGATTCCTTTTTGGCCTTAGACTCTGGCAAGCACCTTCCATCACACATTTTCCAGCACGGAGGAGAAACGGGCAAGATTTCCTACGCTGAGCCTCCTTCTTTCCTATGCCTTTCATCAGCCGCCAATGTTCCCCACGCTTGAAACAAACAAAAAGGACGAGCGAGAGAGAAGGAGAGAGAGTGAGGGGGGGTGAGCGGGAGATACAGCTGATGCTGTAATCACCCTGGATATATGCAATACATTTTTCTGCTGGAGCGAAGCTGCCATCTTTCCTGAGACCAGATGGCGACATTACAACACTAAGGTTGAGTGATTACACCTTACAGACCGAGAGGTTCAGGAATGGGGGTGAAAGCAAGATACTGCTACAGTGAATTATTTTCTCCACTCACTTTTATGTATTCTAATATTTGTATTTTAGTTTGGAGCTGAATATACAAGTATATATGAATACTGTATATTCTGAAGTACCTTACAGTAAAATGTAATTTGTTTTTGTGTGTGTGTGTGTGTGTGTGTGTGTGTTTCCTTGAGAGGGAAAAAAAAACCTGAATTATATTATTTTACCTTTTACTTTGAAAAAGGCCAACCTCTTTAAGAGAAAAAAAAATTATATGAATAATTGCTTAAATAAATTTTATGATTTGAATAATGCATGAGCTTTTTGATTTCTCCATTTAAAATTGCTAAAATAATATTTACTTTATTTCACTAATTAAATATTTATAAATGTAATTAATTACTTTAAAAAAGTTAAACAATTATAAATTATTATAAAATTAAATAACCTTTTATATAATATAATATAATATAATATCACATAATAAACTTTTAAATAAATAATGAACATGCTCTCTGGGGGGATAAATTCTTTACATTCTCCTGCTTTAAGATATTTTTCTAAAACTTTATTTAAGAACATAGATTATTGCTAGTGGTTAATTGTACTGAAATTCCTATAAGTAGGGTCCAAAAGTCTGAGGTCTGAGAAAATGCTTTAATTTCCTAATTCCATTCCAAATTATAAGCCCAACAACTTGAAGTTAAAATTAAAAAACGGGACTCAAAATTTAAATGTGATCTCAGATCCCCATTGTTTATGAATATGATAATCAAATATGCTAATCAAACAGTGCCATTGTATTACAATCTGATACCATCACTGAACCATGGTACTCTTTTGTAAGGCACAGTAAGAAGCCATCTGTCCCATTCCACTCTAAAAACGACTCATCTGGAATTGTGATAATGTTGGTCTCTCAAACCCATCGTGTATAAGAGATACACATGGGATGTGCATCGACAGACAAGTGTAAGCGAACCTGTGTGGTGTGGTCACACCAGAGAAACATATCCTATCAGAGCCAGGCAATCTTGTTGCTCCGTGGTGGGAACCGAGGATCCGTGAGCCAGACTAATCTTGGAGACAGAGGTCAACAAGTTTGGAGAGTGATGTGGAGAAGCATGACACACCTGTCACATCGCAGCTCCGCCGTGAAATCCAGGCATTACCCATTCAGTGGAATGAAATGGAAATGGAATGAAAGGAAGCGTTACCAAGACTACGACTGGAGACGGAGAGCGGGGAGGTGAAAATCGGATGTGAAAAAGGGAGAGAAAGAGAGGTAGAAGAGCGAGGACATGTCGCAGTTAGAAGAACAAAGGGCTGGAAAGAGGAAAGAGAGTGTGCAAGGGCAACAGCCACTTCTCGTGGGAACTTGGCCAAGAGCAAATGTAATATTTGCTTTCCTTCATATTACTCTCAGTGTGGTTTGGATACATTTATGGATAGCTAAAAAAAAACATCTAAAACATTTAAACATTTCAAGACAATGAGATTATTAAATGACATATGATAGCATTCTAGTGAAGATCTTTTTAAAGATAAATTACATAATAGTTTCTGCAGACTCTCAAAAGAGTTTATTTTCTATGTATTTAGTAAGCAAAATTTCATAAATATAATATATATATATATATATATATATATATTATGAAATTCTAATAGTCCAAGAACAAAGCCCTGTGGGATCCCGTAGTTAAAAGTGTCAAAATTTGGAAAAATTCAAATTTAAAAAGGGATTCATCTCAAAGCTCATCTCAGATTAATTGGTATACTGGTTAAGCTCTTGAAAGAGAATTTCCAAAGTGCCACATGTTTTTGTATTTGAACATTTTGTAGTAATTAACTCTTTTTATTTATTTATTTATTTATTTATTTTTATTTTTGCAAATATATAATTCAATTTACATTCAATAATGTCATAGTTATATATTGAACAATAGTTTATAAATCAAATATCATAATTTGCATTTTTTGAAATTCCATACAGAGAAAATGAAAAGGAAAAAACTTCCTGAAAGGCAGCAAAACAAGCTGACATTCACTTGCTGTTGCACTATATTAAAACGAGGCTAACACTAATTGAAGATGAGCCAACCTCACAGCAATATCACTTCAGTAAGACAAACAAGCAATGGACCAAAAAAAAAAATCACAACAATTATTTAAAAAAAGACAAGCTTTCGAAGAATCAGGTCATCCTGACGTGTAATAAGAGATGCGTCTTCAAATTCACAACCAGGAACTCTCATTGGGCGAGCTTCGGATGATTAAGAACCGCAAAGAAGGGGCGAGTACATATTTGCCCAACGGCGCGCCACAGCAAATACGACGACACACATGCAAGACACACCTCCGGAGTCTCTCACCGGCATCATTATTTTCGCTTTCTTTATCCTTACATCCCTCTCTCCCTCTCTGAATTTCTTAAAGTAATTCACTCACTTCCTCCCCTCTTCTGACATTCACCATCTTTCTCTCCGCTCTCAGCCACCCCTGGCAGGCTGACAGCCGCAACCCCTCCCTGTCTCCCCAAACCCCTCAGGCGCTCTCTCTCGCACACACACTCTCCCTTTCTTTCTATCTCTCCCTCCCCCCCTTCAACCTAGTGACAGGGAGTCTTACTCATCTCCAGCCATAGCCCACAGCGCTCCGCCAACATCTGCTTATATAACTTGGTTTAATTTGAAGTATCTATGCCTGAACTGTCAGGCATCTCTCTCTACTCTCCTTTCCTCTATCAACATCTCTTCTGTCCTTTAGTTCTGTTCAGATGGGATCCAATATAAATACGTTCCGGATTCATCCCCATTAACATTGTGCAAGAAATGGCAAGGTTATGGGTTCGAATAATATCAGAAAGCATAAAAAGTAACATGGCTTTAAAATTGGATTTAGATGTCAATAGAGCAATACCACGTGAACAAGAGTGTCACCTCAAGCTCATTTGAGTAAGTTACATTTAATATTACCAGTTACTTTGTCTGTTTTTGTCAATGAAAACGGTTCCAAAGATAATACAGAACCAATGCGTGTTTTTGAGCAGCACATGTGGTGTTGCATTCCTGAATAAATTGGCTTAACTAACTGATTGATTGAATTATTCAGTGACTCATTTAAATAAGTTTTGTTTCTGAATAATAGTGTTTTTGAATGAATTAATTGACAGATTGTTAGAATCGATCACTTGTAAAAAGTCACGTGGTTCCTGAATGGATCACTGTTAAACTGTTAATAAATCAGTTAGCAATGTTTCAATGACCCAGTCACTCACTCAACAGATCAGTTCACTTCAGAACAAATCAACTCAGAAGTGACTCAGTGAATCAATCATAAAGAGTCACTTGTTTGGTTCCTGAATGAATCAGTGTTTTTGAATATATTGTTTAAGCAAATGATTCAATGACTCACTCATTCAAAATAGACAATCACTTGTCGCCACCTACAGGCGTACCAATGTTACCTGCAGAAACAATCACTGGAAAATCATGTTCACATACAAATTTGGGGTTTGAATGATTGTCATTTTTTGTAACCAAGGCACTAAATTGAGTAAACTAAGCAAATTTATAATTATAATATCTTATAATTCTTATTAATGCTGTGTATTTGTTTGTCTTGTATGTTGTGGTAAACTTCCATGAAACAGATCAAATTGACCCCAAGCGGGACAATACATACTTCCTTGCGTACACTAAATCATTCTATATTTAAAATGGCCTGAAAATTGAAACTCTGGTCGACACCGATAATATGATAATTACAGCAATTAGGACAATCAGAATAGTACTTGGTACAGAAAAGCAAGTCCAATGAATCCACACACTGGTTTATGAGGGAAAAAATGGGTGCTGACTCACTCCAATCCATCCTCCACAGAGTGCTCTACTTGAGTTAATGTGGAATCTTGGTCCTCCAGTGTCGTGGCAGGATACCAAGGGTTCTGTGGCTGGATTTGGGCAGGCAGTGTCGAGTTTGTGATCACTAACGGACTTCCCCGGAGAGTACGTGAACACATGCAGTGGGAAGATAAGGCCTGCCTGGCGCCCTACTCCTGCTGCTCCAGTGAGTCTCCTCGCACGGGGTGCCAAGAAGCCTCCCTGACAATCTATCGCCAAGTGATGCCTCTATTACAATGGCTGCCCCACAGCTACAAGAGGCCCTGCACCAGCTGCAGCAGATTATAATTAGAGGAACCATGAAGTGCCCCGGACACTGGCAATTGATCTGCCTCTGACAGTCCAATATTTCCACCAGGGAAATAAAACCTTGCGTCGCATCGCAGGCTGAAGCCAGGAGAAAATGTGCGTGCGTATGTGTGTGCGCGGGGAGGGGAAAAGTGTTAAGATTCGGTATGCTTTTCGCGACTTGTCTGTTCAAAACACGCCGTTTTGTTTATTGTGCAGTTCAGCCGTCACTCTTTATCACATTGATGTTCAGATGGGCGGCTCTCGAGCAATAAGCACAAGCCCTTTTGTGTCCGACACGGAAGCAGAATGGAATCGCGGCTTAACCGCGTCAATTCAAGTCATGTTTTTATTTCTCAAATGAGCTGTATGGGATCTTTTGTTCGCCGTTTGAGTGCGCCGCTGTTTAAGAGTAAAAGTAATTTCGTGTCAATTCGACAAATAAATTAGATTTTTTTTTCTCATCCCGACATGTTGAAGCCGTTGAAATGTTTCCCGGTCTTTTGTCTCCATCCTGTTTTTCCATCAAGCTAAGCAGCAGATAAGTCTCAAACTCAAAGCCTA
>JAFVLL020021749.1:0-70663 GCA_021397915.2 Tor tambroides
ATATATATATATATATATATATATATATATATATATATATATAGTATAGAAAAGCGTGCTTGATTTAATGGGGTCTTTAACCTGGGATTAAGAAGATTTTAACCTACTGAGCAGAAAGTTGAAAAGCTTTCTGAAAAATCTTTTTTATCTGATGAAATTTAATTCTTATTTTTCTAGCTTATTTGTTAAAAACCTGTCAAAGTGTTTACACTTTTGGAGCTTTTTTTAGAGCTTTGAAGTGTTGATATTAGCATATAATTAGCATGAACCCATGAGCACTAACTCACTTATTAACTAAACACTTATGAAGTTGAAAACAGCGCTGGAGAACAGAGGGAATTTCAATCGATTTGCATATATGAACAGATGTGTAAAACATTCTGAATTAATGGAACAGTAGCTATAAGAGGTATGCAACAGTGGAGAGTGTTTTTATCCCTCTCTCTCTCTCTCTCTCTCTCTCTCTTTTTTGACAAACGGAGCTACAGTTTACAGTTATAACCTCTGCTAGAGAGACTGTAAATGGTAGAGAACTGAACTTGGCTTTACAGAGGTAAGTGCCGCTCTTGAGAAAGAACTTTGTCATTGTGAGAACACTCTTCCCAGACATTCATTTTACCATTTTATGAGACGGCCGTTCATCTAATGGTGGTGAAGTGTGTTATGAATGAACTAACCGGTAGAGTTGATGCAGGACACTCCGTCTGGGGCCAGCGAGAGCTCTTCATCACAGTAGCACACCGTGCCCTCAGAGGTCTCGTGGCAATCTCCTGACTCACAGTGACTGCAGTTCTGCACTGGGTTGATAATAACTTCACCGTCACCTTCCATGCCTGGAAATCACATTACCATATTATGGGATGGTGAAGCACAGTAGGAAAGCTTGAGGCTTATAATCAGAAGATTGTTGGCTTGATCACAACAGGGGTAAGTTTGTGCCCTTAAGCAAGGCACCATAATCCAGGTGTTTCCAGGGGAATTGCCACTATAATATAGATCCTGTACTTCTCTGTTAGGAACTCATTGATCTAAGCTTATGAAAAACGTTTAATCATCTCAAAAAAAAACTGAGGGGAATAAGCTTAGATCAGTGAGGCATACGATCAATCGCATCCAAAAAGAAGTACAAAATATGTCCTAATTTAAAGAAAACAAGTTGGAGAAAGGATTGAATCCAATATTTGGAAACAGTATAGTATAACAAGAGTAATTTTTGTATGCCAGTCATTTTTGATCAGGAACACCACAAGTGTTAAAAAAAGCCTGTCAGCAAAGTCAGTAAGTTTAGTGCAATGGAGTGACATTAACTAGTGTTTCCTGTGAAAAGAAAATCCTCACCAGGTCAAAATTACCAGAAAACAACATGAGGGTTAAGAGTGTCATATCAGTCAGAGCCAAAGTCTCACTGTGAATGGGTTTTTATTTCTGGGCCCACAGCTTCTGAATCATGCCACTGATGTGTAGAAATTCTTATTTGTTCACCAGTGAATACTCTGGGGAAGTAGTTTATTGTTCTGAGATTTTTACAGCATAATTTCATTGTACACAGTATATTTTCATAGTACATCAGACTGTTTTATCTTCCTCATAATATGACTTCCTCAAGAAGTAAAATTGCCCTATTATTACACAAGACTGAAGCAAAAAATAGAACTTTTGTATTAAGTCTTCAGCTAAGAAGAAAACTTCTTAATGCCCCAATGCTATTTCCAATGTAGGAGATGCTTTTCATCACTCGCAGTCCTGGAAGCATCTTTGCTCTAAGGCACAGTGTTGCTTGAGTGGGAATGTAATATGATTTGATTTGAGTCACCTTCAACTTTAGGTACAAACTGTAGAGATACAGTATACCACTAATAGCCCACTATCATCCAGACATCTGTTTTCCAAGATGCTTGTTATTGGAACCTTAATATTTCACTGCAAATTCATTTGTATGTCCCCATTAAACTTTTCACAAAAATGTGAAATTGGTTCTCGAAATTAATTTAAGCCCTTAATTTGAATGATAAAGAGGTGCTGGCCCCATTTGTCCTGACTGCATCCTAATTTGTGTACTTCTAGTACGCTCTAAAAGTACTTTATGTACCTCATTAGTGCTGGAAAAATGTAACTGAGTACATAGGTAGACAGTATGCCAATATTGAAATGTCACCACATTTAAGTATGAATGTTAGCAGCAAGTTAAATGCATTGCCTTTAAATTCATTAATAGTTAACTGTTTATATTTTTAAAAACTGCAATAGCTATACTGTAACTTTGGCCTAATATTTTTTGCGATTCTTTTCAACTGAAAAAGTCAATTTAAACCCTCTTTTTTTAGGGATTGTGTGCAGTGTCAGACATGTGCTTTGAAAATGAAACACAAATAGTGTCCTATACCATCTGGCCCTTTTGGCTTATCATCATCAATGTACTATGAGTTGAAACAGAACTTGATTATCTTAAACTTATATATAATATGGATTATATAGTATGGACAGTATGCATACCTGGATTCACCAGAAACTCAAAAGTGTACATATTTACCATTCTGTACTTGTGTACAATGTACTTATGTATACAATTCATGTACTTATGTTCTGTGACATTCTGTAGCATAAATAGTATGTTCACATTTAAAGCTCCAATAAAAAGTGCACTTCAAATACCTGAATGATGTGAAGGTATTTAACCAAGGAAGAAAAGAAAACAAAAAACTTATGCACCAAACTTATGTAAGTGAATGGAAGGAGCTATAAAATTCATAAAATATATGATATAGGACATAGTATATGTGCATAGTGTATAGTACATCAGTTGAGACACAACTAAAGAATCTTGTATTACCTTTGAGTGGCTCCAGGTACATTTCGCCATCAGGACTTATAAACGATGTTCCATCATCTCCATCCTTTCTGGGATTGTTATCGTGCCAGGCACTGCCCCCTACGGCCATGGAGGTAAGAAACAGTAACAAAATGTCACAAAACTATAAAACTGAAGATATACAATATAAACAAGGCTAAAATTTGGTCTAACCTCTGTATCCTCCACCTCCTCCACCAGCCGTGCAGGCCCCTCCACCACCTCCAAAACCTCCTCGAGTTTTCCAGCCCATGACTTGACAGGGTTCTCCACCCTGACCTCCCAGAATGAGTGGTCTACCACCTTGAGGAACAGGGGCAGTGTCATTCCATCCTCCACCACCGCCTGAAACCCACAGAGCCACACAGATCATAAAAACGACATTAAAAGACACTTGTGCCCCATTTCAGTTTCTCTGCGTGGCTAATTAATTTCACAACAGGTGACAATGTAACTTTTTTCCCCTTTATATCCATCCTCCAACAGATCTATGAATACAGAGTGACACAGCGATTTCTCAAGAGAAAATAGTCTCCTATGAACATCCCTGTTCCTCTAAAGCAGGTCAGTGCTGTTGCTTAGCATGAAAATGTTCAAATAAAAATGTGGCAAATTATTTCAGACGTCAAAGCTGTCCCATTTTGCTAACTCTCTAATGGTTTCTTAGCAGCACATGCTTTGTTTGGGGGGAAAAAAACACTCAGGCCATTTTGAATACAGAAGATTTTTAGAAACAAAAAGGAAAGCAAGATTGGAAGGATCGATGAATTCACTGTTGACTATTGCTAGATGACTGCTAGGGTTTTCTGGGTGCTTTTTTTAAGGTGGTTACTAGGGTGTTCAGTGAGGTTGCTATGCAATTATTACATTTCTGTACACTTCCTTTTGGAAATGATGGAAACATATTGAATATAATTAGGAATGACGGTTTTGTGTAGTAAATAGAGCACAATGGGGGAGCTGGCCTTTGAAAAGTGTGCCACTGATAGAAGCCATACTGAGTGCTCGGCAGGACACAACCAGAACACCCACAACGCAATGACATGCAGAAACTTGATGCACAGATAGATGTGCCTTCAATTGCTTAGACTTGATAGCAGAGCACACTACTATTACTGTACTGTTGTTACCGCCCTATATCTATCTATCTATCTATCTATCTATATATATATATATATATATATAAAGAATATCCAAGATCCTAATTTGCTGTCTCAGTCTTATTCAGGCATTGCTACAAGGAATTTGAAGGCACCACCTCAAAAATCATATTCAATCTCAGACTGGATAAGGGACTATTTTGAAGCCTAGCAGAAAAGAAAATTATTATGCCCATGTCCAGGAAGGAAAAAGCCCAGGGCTTTTTTTTTTTTCTCCATATCAATCAAACTTGATATTCTGGTAAACAAAAGCATAGTTCCAACTATCCACATGAAGTAAGTAAATAAATAAATAAATAAAAATCTCTGCCCTGTGTGCAATATGTTCTGCCTCACTGCTATTGTGAGCTGCTATTTTCCAGAAGGAGTAATACACACTAGTTCAGTAATGCTAGAATTTGTCTAATTGATTTATAGTACAGAAAATCTGTGGGGTTACCTGCAGCGCCTGATTTTCCATTGCGGCCGGGGATGCAGGGATCTCTGTCCATCACTTCTTCTAGGGTTTCTGATTGGCTGCTGTAGCCACGGCCTCCACCTCCAGCAGCAATGAGTAGTGGAATGTGGACTCCATTCACCACCTGTAACCAACGGAAACAGGAAGTGTGAGAGTATTTTAACAGTGTAAAACTTCCAGTTGTCACTAAAATGTGAGGTGCCATGATGCTACTGCGGTGTCGCCAGGGTGTTGCTATGCTAAGGTGTTAGCATGTTACTGTGTGGTTTCTGCCCTGCTCAAGGTGATTGCTTACTGGCCCACCCCCAATCTGTATATATGGAACCTTCCTTCCTTCTCTGTATGGCTTTGAGGATTTTCTCATCAATTATATTAGTGAAATGGAACCCGGTTTGCATACTCTACATAGTTACTCAACAACGTTGTTCAGATAAAGCAGAATTTCAATAGAATTTGATGTTAGCATGTGGCTAAGCTAACATCCAATACTCTTTTATGCATAAAAAATGACATGACGCACAAATATTGGCTGAACCAATAAATTGTAATTAGATTAGAAAATATTTTCATTGATATCAGTACTAAATTAATTATATTTATAGGTCATGTTTGCATATGTCTGCCATATATTTGATTGATTGATTGATTGATTGATTGATTGATTGATTGCGTCATTATTTGAGAGCACTCATTCTGGTGTATTTATGCCCCAATGTTTAACACTCAAAATTAGACATTTTCAAAGAAACAGAATGAAGAAACTGAGGGATAATTCACCCAATAATTAACATTTTGTCATCATCACCACTCTCAAGTTGTTCCAAACATGTATGAGTTTCTTTCTTCTGTTGAACACAAAAGAAGATATTTTGAAGAATGATGGTGACCAAACAGTTGATGACATCCCCCCCCCCCCCATACTATGGAAGTCAATGGCTTCCAACCATCAAATGTTTGGTCAACAACATTCCTTCAAAATTCTGATGACATAATTTTCATTTTTGGGTGAACTATCCAAATAGATGTACACATATTTAAATGTACAAATGTTGGAAATATCCAATTGAAAATGCATTTTATATAGTGTCACCTTGAAGACGTAAGTGCCTCCTCCTCCTCCACCACCTCCTCCCTTGAGCTGGGTCTTGTTGAAGGATGGTCCTTGCTGTTCCCTGCAGATCCGGTCCATAGTAGACACCATCTATGAAAGAAAAAAAAAATTATATATATATATATATATATATATATATATATATAAAAATGCAATCCTTTCACGTTTTACTAGATGATGATAATGCTAATGATACCCTTTTTACATTTTTTGAAACAATAGCACAGGGATGTACTGGTAGAAAGGATTACTCACATTAGGGCAAGCATCCTCTCCTTCCTGTCCCACTAGAATATACAGCAGCTCATCCTTCTGTAACAGGAAGTCTCCAGTCATGTACACCCCATGTGACTTGTGGACAGCCTGGACACTGCGTCCACCAGCTGCTCCATACGCCGTGATCCTAAACCCAAGACAAATAAGTAAGCAGTCATTTAGCAGCTGCTTTCATTCAAAGTGACTTATAGTGCACTTATTACAGGGACAATTCTCCGTGAGTGACCAGGGGTTAAATAATTCGCTCGAGGGCACAATGGCGATGGTTCTTCACACACTTCTTACAGGGTATCAAACCGACAATCTTCTAATTACAATCCCTGACTTTAAGTAACTACACCACCATTGAACCAGGAATGGCATGAATGCTCTGTTCCCAAACCTAGCAAGCTACTTTACTTTATTGTCTGTACAGGTCCTGGACAAAAATTCATCTTTGACACTAGCATAAAAACATATAATAGACAGAAAATGTATACTTACATACTGTATCTATAGAACACATGGAACACACATCCTCATAAAAAAAAAAAAATGAATACAAGACACAATATATGTATGTACAGTATACACACACTAACCCACAAAATATATGGTACCTCAATTAAGAATTTGGTTTAAAACAGTCACTGCCAATGGAACAAATGACCTTTTATAAAAGTTATTTTTTGCCAGTGGTATACGCAGCCTGCGCCCCGAAGGGAGGACCTTGAAGCAGGAATGGAGGGGATGAGTCTGGTCAGAGTACACTGCAACTGCCTTCCTCTCCATAAATTGTGAAAACAGCTCTTGCATTTTACTCTGCCTCTGGCCGATGATTCTATTTGCCTCATTAATTACTCGTTTTAATTTATTTTTCTGTTTCAATGTTAAAGTGCCATACCACAAAACAATACTAGAAGTTAAAATACTTTCAATCATCGATCTGTAAACGCTGACCTAAACGCTGTCTTCATTTCTTATGTGGTCCATATTTTCCTGAAATGAAAATTTATCATCAATAACTGTGCCTAAATATTTAAAATTGGAAAAAAAAACAAACAAAAAAAACCTTATTCTACCTTTATGCCTTTTATGTAGGGGCAGTTGTGGCCTAATGGATAGAGAGTTGGACTTGTAACCCGAAGGTCGTGGGTTCGAGTCTCAGGTCCGGCAGGGATTGTAGGTGGGGGGAGTAGATGTCCAACACTCTCTCCATCCTCAATACCACAACTGAGGTGAGACCCTTGAGCAAGGCACCGAACCCCCAACTGCTCCTCGGGCACCACAGCATTGGTTGCCCACTGCTCCAGGTGTATGTTCACTACTGTGTGCGTGCACTTGGATGGGTTAAATGCAGAGCACAAATTCTGAGTATGGGTCACCATACTTGGCCACACACCAGTTCCCCTTTCCCCTTCCCCCCCTTAACTTGTTCAAATGAAATACCTGCATTATTTTGATTCCCACAACAAAAGTTCCTTTGTCTTCTCAATGTTCAATAGTAGATGACTGTTATCAAACCACTGTACAAGACTTTTGATATAATCAAAATATCAAAAATATCATGCCCATTTGGCAGGAAATTAAAACCAAATCATCAGTGTATTTTATCACAGTAAGATCATCCCTGATACGCTGAATTTCACTGATGTAAATAGAGAAAAGCAGAGGTGATAATACACACCCTTGTGGTAGACCTGAGTTTAAAACTATAAACTATACAATCAGATGAAATTCCATTGACACATACTCGTTGGAGCCTGTACTTAAAAAAAAATTCTCAATCCATAAAACCAACCAACTATTTACGACTAAGTCTTGTAGTCTTTCTTTTAAAAATTGCAGATGCACGGTATTAAACGCTGATGTAAAATCCATAAAAAGAATTCTAGCATGAGCACTGGTCTAATCTAGTTGGTGCTAGACCTTATGTAATAGAGTCAGAGAGGCATCCACAGTGCTCCGTTTGGGCATATAAGCAAATTATAATGGATCCACAGAATCATCAATTTGCTTTAACAATTCTTTACATAATATGCAAACTTTTTACAACACAGACTGAACAAAATTAAGCATTGCTTACCTAAATTGGTATTATCTAATTGTGTACTTAAATTTAACAGCTGAAATTTTTTTTGGTTGATTGTAATTAGTGCTGTCAAACGATTAATTGCGATTAATCGCATCCAAAATAAAAGTTTTTGTTTACAGAATAAATGTGTGTGTACTGTGTATATTTATTATGTATATATATAAAGACACACACATACAGCATATATTTTGAAAATATTTACATGTATATACATTTATATATTTATATTCTTATATTTTATATTGTATATAAATATATTTAATATATAAACATAACATATTTTTCTTAAATATATGCATGCATGTGTTTGTATTTATATATTCATAATAAATATGCACAGTATACATACATAAAATGTGTAAACAAAAACTTTTATTTTGGATGCGATTAATCGCGAATTGTTGAAGGTCTCTGAATAAAGCTTTGGTTTGACTGTATATCCTTTATATATAGACTTGCATTCTAAACAACTAGTGTTTCTCACTAATCTATAAGCCATCTTGGATGGACTGTTTGAGCTGAAATTTTATTTATTTTTTTCTCCCACAGGAGCTACTTACAATGCCGTCTTAGTATTTGGTCAAATGAGATATTTCAGCAGACAGCATAATATTACCTTCTGAAACAGCATTTGCATCAGGAGCATGTCTTAAAATGTCATCTAGGTAGGCAGCTCACTTTGAACAGAGCTGAAAAAAAAATCTGTTTTCTTTACAGACTTTGCTAAGTGAATGTCATTATCAGTCTGGGTGCTACTGAAGCAATACAGCTGATGAAATGTGTTTTCCCATTCCTCTTGGTCCACGGACAACAATTACCTGAATGACCTGATGGGCTTGATAACAGGCAGCAATTGTGTCGAAGAAGAATGTTTTCCCATTTCATGGTCGAAAAAGTAACCACTAAATTCCTAGAGGCTCAACAGTATGACATTTTGGCTTGTGGTAGTCAAGACATTATGTGTGTGTGTGTGTGTGTGTGTGTGTGTGTGTGTGTGTACCTGTATTTCCTTGTCTCTGGGACCCGCCACATCTGGATGCCCTTGAATGGTCCCTTAGTGCCTACAGTGACATTGACATTGGTGTTGCGGTATGAGTTACTGCACTGAGTTGGTGTTGGACCGTCTTGTCCTGTTGCTCCGCAGGTGTGGAATATCCACTTGACAGCTGAAAAAACACACAAATGCCCACACATACAGCAAATGTACTATTAGCTTTGTAAAATAAGAATTCTTCTTTTCTTGTTCAGATGAAATTGGTGTAAAACTTGGACAAAACAAGTCTGTACTCTTTTAGATGGTAAAAATAGAAAGAGATGCTATGTGATGTGTTTGGCTGGCTGGGCTGTCAAAAAGCCACAGACAATTTATGATTTTTCTGTTCTTAGCTGGAAACCTGTAGAATGTCTTTCACAGACCTGAAAATATCACCACATGAAGAGTTGATTCATTGGTAAATGTCAAATGCACTTATTCATGAGAGGAATGAGGTTCTGATTGAGCTCACTTCACTAATACTGACAGCATTCTGATAAGATATATACTAGGCTCACATCCAACTGATTCTAAAGTTTAAAGCATATAACAGGTATGTTGCACCATATTTCATTTTTTTCTGACATCTTTATCAGCTCAGAAGCTACAGACTGGAGGCTGATCTACGTCATCTCCATGTGCTATTTATTATATTTGTTTGTAGTGTCCTATAACAGTGGGAATTTGCTGCATACTCTAGTGTAAAAGAAGTACACTTCAGCATACTTTTGAAAGGAGTACTTATTATAGAAAATAATATAATTTAAAAATAAATGTCTGGGTAACAAAAAATTCAAAAAGGTTATAAAAACAACATTCAATCCAATTTAATCCAAGACTTGTGAAGAAACACAAATGATTAAAAGATGATTAAAAGATTAAATTGATAAGTGTTTATATGTGAATAAAAGCCTATGCATAGAGCAAATCACACATGGTAAACATAGAATTAAAATGAAAAATATTTAACGCAATTAACGCAGGGGCGGGGCTAGGGTTGGCCACCCCATTCGCAACTGCTGCCTCTGTCTCTTTTTTCTTGAAAAGGATTGCGTTTATTTAGATGCAGAACGTCATTATGACCACATCAAACGGGAGACGTTTCAGACGCGCTCTAACTTTGCCTCCGCGCCAGGCGCGAGTCAAACGGGCGCGGAAAAGATACTGTGCTTGTAGCGCGCGCTCTTCAAATACACGCGCAAAGGTGCCAGCGCGCGCTGTAGCCTGTATCATTTCATATCAAACAGCGAAAGAAACTACGTGCATGCAATGTCCTAGTTATGCCGTCAGTTAAGGCAACATAGTTACTACCAAAAAGGCGGCATTAAAGCTGCCTTAAATCTGCACACACAATATGTTATATATGTGTCACATTTATGAACATGTTCTGAAATGGTTTTAAAAGCTTGTGTCCTGAGGCACCCCAGCACTGTCTCCCTCATCTAAAACACCCGATTCAACTCGTCCGCTCATTAGCAGAGACTTTAAGACCTGAAGTGGGAAAAGGTAAAGAGAGTTGCATGTCAGATCCGCGTCACGTTCAGCAGTAGTTTTAAAGCAATAGCAGGCAAATAAATTAATTACTAGCTGCTGTGATATCTATTAACCCAAGAACAAAAGAAAAAAGAGGAAATCAATAACTTTTATAGCTTTAAGGGGTTCATCTATATTTAATTTAGAATTTAGAGTTTGGTAACTATATTCATTTTCTGTATATTTCTGCTGAAGGGCACAAGTAGCTAAATATGTCATTTATTAGGTTCATGTGAAGATTGTTTCAAATTCACTTAAATTAGAAGTTAAGTCTAATAAATGTTAAAATTGATAGCTCTAAATTATACTGTAATGCTGAATGGCTACAGTCAATGGTTAAATATTCAGGAGAAAAAACTATTTTATAGAGACATCAGTAGTATTGATATCAGTGATGCTGGCCTTCAATCATAAAAAAGATGCCATTAAAGAAATATTAAAAATATACTGTCTTTATGTTGTTTGTACATTGTACATTTGAAGACTGCGAAGAATCGCGATTAATTTTAGAAAAATGTGCGATTAATTAGTTAATCGATTGACGTGGCACTAGTTTTATGCCACGCAGTCAGCGCTGATTTCTTGTCGATTTTTACTGGCTTGGTCAAATCCTGATCGTAACAGCAAACACACTGTGCGATGATCATGCTGTATCGTAGGCTATCTTTGGTCGCAAGACCGTGACAACAGCCGTCTTTTGAACCTCTCTCACTATACGACACAGAACCACCGATTAGGAGCCACAATCACAGAAAATGGCACGATTGTTTCACGATGCCAATCTTTCGTCTGGGACAGCTGAAAATCGTGCAGTGTGTCTCGGGCTTTACATGAAAATCAATGAGGTTTGGTCTAGTGGGTGATGCATGCACAAACTTCTGTGTTGACAGTGTGTTTTGACTGTTGTTTAGAAGTAAATAAAACCCTAAATTAAATATCTTCATATCTCTTCACAAGACTTGGATTAAAGCGCTTAGATTAAAACAAATGTGTCATTTTATTAACCTTTTTGGATCATTTAAGTTTGGGTTACCTGGATTTTCAGTGGAGGGACAGAAACCTCTGAGGTTTTATAAACAAACAAATAAATAAATAAATAAATAAATAAATAATATATATACAGGTGCTGGCCATATAATTAGAATATCATCAAAAAGTTGATTTATTTCACTAATTCCATTCAAAAAGTGAAACTTGTATAATGTATACATTCATTCCACACAGACTGATATATTTCAAGTGTTTATTTCTTTTAATTTTGATGATTATAACTGACAAACTAACAGAAAACCCCAAATTCAGTATCTCAGAAAATTAGAATATTACTTAAGACCAATACAAAGGGGGAAAGAAAGGATTTTTAGAAATTCATAACTGAAAAGTATGAACATGAAAAGTAAGGAGCATGTACAGCACTCTGGCCATACTTAGCTGTGCCCTTCTTTTGCCTGAATTACTGCAGCAATGCGGCAGTGGGAGTCGATCAGTCTGTGGAATTGCTGCTCAGGTGTTATGAGAGCCCAGGTTGCTCTTGATAGTGTGGCCTTCAGCTCTTCTGCATTGTTGGGTCTGGCATATCGCATCTTCTTCTTCACAATAATACCTCTACAGATTTTCTATGGGGTTAAGGTCAGGCTAGTTTGCTGGCCAATTAAGAACAGGGATACCATGGTCCTTAAAACTAGGTAGGTTGGTAGCTTGTATGAATTCGCGTGTGCAGTAATGCCAAGTCCTGTTGGAAAATGAAATTCAAATCTCCATAAAGTTGGTCAGCAGCAGGGAAGCAGTGAAGTGCTCATAAAAACTTCATGGTATACGGCTGTGCTTAGACCTTGGACCTCAGAAAAACACAGTGACCAACACCACAGATGACATGGCACCCCAAACTATCAGTACTGACTGTGGAAACTTTACACTGGACCTCAAGCAATGCAGAGATTCTGTGCGCTCTCTCTCTTCCTCCAGACTCTGGGATCTCGATTTCCAAAGGAAATGCAAAATTTACTTTCATCAGAGAACATAACTTTGGGACCACCAGCAGCAGTCCAGTCCTTTTTGTCTTTTTAAACGGCAGAGATGCTTCTGACGCTGTCTGTTGTCTAAGAGTGGCTTTGATTAATAAGGGAATGATAGCCGAAACCTTACGTCTTGCATACGCTCCAGTGAGGTTCTTGGCTAATTGACTCAGCTATAGTCCACCTCCTTGTGTGTATCTCCCCCATATTTGAATGGGTTTTGTTTCACAATCCCTTCCAGGGCAGTTATCCCTATTGCTTTGTACAATTTTTTTCACTCTTCACATCTTTTCTCCTCTCTCGCTCTCTCTATTAATGTGCTTGACACAGGTTTCTCCGTGTGAACAGCCAGCCTCTTTTTGTAATGACTTTGTGTCTTGCCCTTGTGCAAGGTGTCAATGGTCGCTTAATAACTGTCAAGCTTCTAGCAGTTCCCTCCTCATGATTGTAGCCCAGAACTAGGACTGAGAGACCATTTGAAGGCTCTTGTAGGTAAAGTTTTGAGTTAATTAGCTGATTAGAGTGTGGCACCAGGTGTCTTCTTCAATATTGAACTCTTTTCACAATATTCTAATTTTCTGAGATATTGAATTTGGGGTTTTCATTAGTTGTCAGTTATAATCATCAAAATTATGAATAAACACTTGAAATATATCAGTCTGTGTGGAATGAATGTATGCATTATACAAGTTTCACTTTTTGAATGGAATTAGTGAAATAAATCAACTTTTTGATGATATTCTAATTATATGACCAGCACCTGTAGATTTTTTTTTTTTAATTAATTGGTTTTTCAAAGTTTAATCTTACGGGTTTGAAATGACATTAGGCTTAGTAAATCATGGCCAAATTTTAATTTTTTCCTATCACCTTTAAATGTATACTCAATGTGATGTTTTTTGACAATTTGTTCCATGTTAACACACTTTGGAGACCTGTTAATTGCAATTAAAACTGGATGGGAGTAGAAAGTTCTATTATTGATCTACTGGCAATGTGTAAATTAAAGAACACAGACACAGCCAGCTCATTTATATAATGACCAACGCAATTTACTAGGAACAGTGCAAATTAGAGTATGGTCGCAAACAAGCAGAGACGATGATAATCAGGTGCGGGTAATCTAGTAACAACGCAGGTGCAAAATAGGTTAAGACCCATAAATCACCTTTCATGATGCATTTTAATACTCTCCTCTCTGAAATTTCAGGTCTGGAAGGGAAAGCCCTATGCATGTTCAAGCCACAAAAATAACTCCACTCTTTTTCATCGCAAGTTTTACACTGTGTGTGTCTTTGGTAAATGCTTGTAGTATTTTTAAAATGCAAAAAAAAGAGAGTTTGTGCTGGAGCAATCTGTTAAGAAATCTGGCTCTAAATGTAATATCAAATAACAAAATTACAAACAAGTACTTTGCATGTTAGTCAACATATCAAAAAAAGTGTACTTGGTAACACTATTTTAAGGTGTCCTTGTTACATGTCACATGTACTTACTATTATAATAACAATAAATTAAGCATAATTACATGCAAACCAAACCCAAATCCTAACCTTATATAGTAAGTACATGTAGTTAATTAATATTACTCAGAACTTAAATGTATCATTACACTGTAACAAGGACACCTTAAAATAAAGTGTATGATAACAATGATTTAAAATGCACTTACTTAAAACTTTTAATTTGACGTTATTTCATGAATTCTGTACCCAAGTGTGTAAAGAAAAGGTCATGAAAGTGTACTGTCTTTAAGTATGCTTAAATGGCTTATTTTATTCCATTAATGTATATCTTCAAGTTAAGTTTTGAAAACGATATACTTTTAAGATTTGAAGTATACACTTGAAGTGCACATTCTCTTTCACAATAGTAGATTGGGGGCTAGAACCAATCGAACGACAACCAATCCAGTTTTGAAATGAATCGCCAGAACAGAGTGAGACCAAGGTGAGAAATACAAAGTCTCCTAGGTGTAAAAATATCCCCTGGCAAAATAGACCTCTTTTCATGCAGTGATGTTGTTCTAGTCAAGTCTGAAAATCAAACATCCAAATAAAAGTTTATTTCCTTGCCAGGAACCTGTAATCTGTAATTAGATCTGAAGATAAAGGAAGGTTTGAGTTGTAAGAGAAGTTTGCGGCAGACAAATATCACCAATTATGGTCTTATACAGCTTCCTTTTATTAGAGTTCTTGAAGGTTTGATTGGTGGAAATGGCTAAGTCATCGGAAGCTGAGCGGCGGTGCTCAGTGCATCATGAGGTTAGCGGCCCGTCTCTCTTTTCTCATCAGAAGAAGCAATCACGCAAAGTCAGAGGAAGTAATCAAGGAGACAAAGGCCGAGGGAGCTGATCTGACAGAAGAACATGCTCCCTCTCTCCACAGCGCTGAAGATTTGAGTCAGCGTAAGGCATACTCCCCCATTCAACTGGGCTTTACTTGCCAAAATGAGATGCCACGGTGGCAAAGGGAGAAATCGATAGTGGAGGACGGACAGGGAGAGGGCAGGAACAGAGAAGAGAAGGTAAAATTAGAGATAGCAAGAGGGTGAGCTGAGGCATGACAGAAAATATCAATAGTTGCACAATTTATCAAACACATCAAAACATTTTCAAAGTTATATCAATTATACATGACTGAATCAAGGGAAGACTGATGCGCAGCTTGATTTCCCTTCGAGTTTAAAGAAAACAACTGCCGAAAATAGAACTTCAGCAAGCTTTACTAGAGTGTGTTTGGAAGAAAGTGTTTGTTTAATTATTAACTGTCTTGAGCAGATGTGGTTTTGAACAACTCAGAAATTATAGGATAAAACTAGACATAGGTGATATGACAAAGACACGTTATGATATATTTTTTTTTGATGGAAAGCCAACTGAAAAAAAATTAAAATGGTGTGTACCTTAGTGTAAAAAAAAAAACTAACTAATTTAAACACAGGGATGACTGCACACTGGTTCTGTACTAATTGTACACAATTAACAATGCCCCTTTTTTAACAGGTTCATGAAATAGTATTAATATTTAAAATAAATAATCATGAAATAGTATTATTATTTAAATTTGTAATACATTTTAATTTATTTACTCCTTAGCAAACTTTTTTTTTTTTCCCCTGCGGGAGTCTTTAATGAATAGAAAGTCCAAAAAAAAAAAAAAACCTTTTGGACTGTCACTTTTGATTAATTTAAAGCATCCTTCATAATTAAAAGTTTATTTTAATTAGTTTATAAAAAAAATATTTCTTAAAAATAAATAAATAAAATAAATTGTACTGAAGCCAAACTTCCAAATAACATGAAATGATATGATAATATGATGTTGGATGCATTGTGTTGTGATTTTTATTTCAGGGGGTTGTTGGTTAAAAAAAAGAACTTTTGCAAACATATGGAAAATAAAACATTTTCTTTATTTAAACCGAAAACCCAACAAGACCGTTTTCTGAAGTATTATGAAATATATTTAAGTATTTTAGAAATACATGTAATAAAGATAATGTTGAATGTTACATTATTCATTATTTTTAACTTGACAACCACTCTTTTAAAAAAAAACAACACTGATGCAAACTGCAATTAATTATTTCAAGCAAATTTTAAGCATTAAAAAACAAAAAAATCTAAGCAAAATGGTAAAAAAAAAAATGGTACAAAAGAAATTAAATTATCATCAATGAGCATGACGTATCCTCCTTTGAATGTTGTAATGACTCATATACACCCCCTCACCACCACATGCAATGGTTTACAGAGCTGCAAAAAAAATAAAATAAATAAATAAATAAATAAATAAATGTGGTGTAGGGACGAAGTCAAAAAATCAATTTCATAGAACATTCAGCACCGAGTCGTCAACTTTTGGCCTTTTCAGACACTGCAGATAAGAGTGGGATGGTGTTTTTTGACCATTCACAGCTGAACTACACCAAAGAATGGCCTGTGTGAGTGAGACTTGCTAATGAGTCTTGATGAATAGCAGATTAGCTGCTCGTTCAGATTTATTAAGGCTGAAATGGCGTGGGAGTCATTTCACAAACACTCAAGCTCACCATATTGATAAATGGCTATGCTCCAATGAGCATGAACATAAGAGGAACACCTGTATATGCTATGAGCAAGCAGATCGGTCTTTTCAATGCTGATGGCATTTGGTAGGACATTTTCAAAGGTCATGTGCTAGACGGCTGATTTTATAAACGATTTGTGCATTTCAAAAGACAATCATGCTAATGTGAAGCAATGTTTTACAATACAGGCTTCATGAGCAATTCTAATAATTTGAAAGCATTAATATGAAATTTTGACTCTGATATATTATTGTGACAGAGTACATTTTAGGCCGTTTTCACAGTTGGTTTGATTACAGAATGGCAGCTGCATTTGTCTGCCACAAATACATTTAAGAGAATGCGATAATGAGAGCTGTTTTGAGACGAGCAGGTATGAGAAATTCATTATTCTATAATATATGTGAACAGGACCATGCAAAGATGCAAATTCTTTGTCATGAGTAGCACTTCACCTCCATGATTTAGAACAGATTGTGACATGGGTTGTGTTCCAGAGGCGATTTCAAGCAGACTAAACGTGTTTCCTTGCTTTTCACCCAAGTTTTGAAAGCCACATTTCCACCAACCAAATCACCCAAACTCTGTTGTCATCCTGACCCAGATGTGCACCAAAAACTGTAGTGTGTAAGCACCCTTAAAAGTTATAATCGGCCTTTCAACACTGTTTGATTTGAAGAAAATGGTGCAGCAGCAGTCCAGTAGATGGCACACTTTCTTTTCTCTGTAGTACACCTCCATGACAGAGAGAGAGAGAGGAAGAGAGACAGTATCTGAGCCTCTGTTCATAAGCATTCATCTTCTATATCCATTAGAAGTCCAACATATTTGGTGTACCCAAGCATTTCAACAATTTCAGTGTGCTCAGAAGGAATTACGTGGTCTGGACTTTGAATTAGGTGCTCTGATGTTTGCAGCGCATAACTCATAACTTGCTGTGAAAACAAAGATTCCAGAGTCTTTAAAAAGCAGGGTGCTACCATTGTTGGAATTGGGAGTGTTGTTAGATCTGGCGTCTGTTTTTATCAAAATATGTATTCAGCATGATTTGAGAAACTAATTTGTGTGTTTCAATTAGCATTACCCAAAGAACAATTGGTTGACACCTAGGTTATTATATTTTTGGAGACATTTTCTACTTTTTATTTTGCTTTGTATGTTGATTTTCTATTGCAGTTTGGGTTTACATAGATAGATAGATAGATAATAACAGACATGACATTAGACTGGGGTGTATTTCCAGTACAATGACGTAACTCACTGCTTAACAACAGTATGATGCATCATTAGAGAAATGAATTAGTTAGTCATGACTTTTCCCAAAACCGTTGTAGCATGGTCTCATTTAAACCACACAACAATATAGGACAGTCGTTAATGACGTCGCATGCAGGTGGTGCAGTAATAACTTCTGCTAATTAATCAATTCGAGAATGCAATTTAAATGTCAAATTATTGTAGTACATTTACACGGACAACAAAAATGCAATTCATTTTTTAAATCACATTAACATGCAGTATGTAATTGGTGTACACTTTACTCTTGTATGCGGTTCAGACTGAGATGCTGTTGTTTTGCTTTATTTAATGTATTATATGTCAAACAGACAGATGCTTCTTGACTTGCTGGGTTAGGTAAGCCTAAGAGACTAGTTTAAAACCAACCCAGGCTCATTGGAAATACGTGCCTCTACATACATTTCTGCAACCCCGTAATTATGTACCTTACTGCACGTTTCGCGGCAGTTTCAAAGTGAAATGTCCAGAGAGTGGCGCTAAAACACACGTTTAATACGTGACCGTGGCACGTTTTTATTACGTTGGTACAGGCACGTATTGCAGCGTTTTTATTATGCTGATTGAGGTACATTTTGCGGCCATTCAGAATTCAAATATCCGGTGAGTGTGCTAAAGATTAATGCTCTATCATGTTGGAAATATCCCCTACACCAAACCCAAACCTAAACCTACCCGATAGTGTTAACAAATGCAAAAGTAATATAAAAACGTATTCGCTGATGCAGCCATGCTATTTTAACTTCTTTATGCGGATTTGAGCTGTTTAGTCGAACAGTAGTTTCACAGGGATTCGTACCGGAGCTCTTCATCACCTAAGTGCAACGCCGTGTCGCATGAACTACCGAGTAAATCTGCTGGATTAGAAAACGCATGCATATGAAGCTGTATATGTGACGACAGTGTTCAAAAGTATCAGTTTTCAAATCGTGCAGGATGTTAAAATTGTTTTGAAGTCATAACATTCTGCAACTAATTGTGTGAAAATTAGCCTTTATTAATCAAAAATATACCTGTAAATTATACTTTTGTGTGAAAAAGAATAAAAGTTGTCAGAGTTTTACTGCCTCCAGTGTTCATTTCAACTGGAAACTGCAGCGATTTGTATGTATAGGTACGCTTTTTTCAGTTTTGCATAAATGTATGAATAGGCACATATTTCCAATGAGCATAGGTTGTTTAAAACAAACCATTGAACATTGACTGAAACTGTGTTTGGTTTAGTGCTCATGCAATCTACAGTTTAAATACAGTAACACAAATAACTGTGGTCTGCACCAAACTTCAGACTTGTAATAACATTGGGGCAAATTTCAGTCAGAACAAGCCAGATAAAAGTCAGAAACAACTCAAAAAAGACAAACAGCTCAAGCACATGAAAGTAGCTAAAACTCACATTCTGTAGATGCTCCAGGCCCTCCATAGAGTGCTGTAGTGGTCTTGATGTTCTCATTGCTTGGTGTGAACAGCACTTGCGTGGGGCTTGTGGGAGCCACCGGAGGAAATTCTCCATTGGCTGAAGATGAGAGAAAAGACACAATACATTGTTGCGGTCCAACAATACTCCTGCAGCCAGAGAAAATGTTGCAGGCATTGTTAAAACACAGTTTCTGTAAGCCTATAGATAATAGCTGTATTTTGGCTCAATAAAAAATACTTTTAGATAATCCATTTCATGACAATACCCATTCTCTAAAGCTGCTAATGATATCCACATCTTTGTCTTGAGAATTGTTTAAATATACAAGACATGCACTGAAAAATGGCTCAACTGTTTGCATATCTTTTAAATGTTAATCATATGCTAATAAGGTTGCTTGCTGATGATGTAGGAGTCTTAAATGGGTGAACGCTTGACCTCAAAATCTTGATATGCATTACTCAACAGGGAAAATTCCATGTCACTTAGCCACTACTTAAAAATGCAGATCACAAATGGACAATAATTTTATATACAAATAAAACATAACCTTTAGTGATAATTGCTAATACATCAAGCGTTTATGGCTATCTGTCATTTTTACTTTCATTGGCAAAAGCTGTTACTGGGGTCATGTAACATCTAAGCCAGATGCCTTTGCATTTCACAAAGATTTTTTCTGCTTCTTCCTCTCTTTGACTTGATTTGACATTTCAATCACCTCCCCTCATGCGATTTTCATGGGGTTATATTTTATGGACCTCTCGATGCTTAAACATGCAGAATAGTAAGCACTTGGAATAAAATATGTATCATCTATGTAATTTTACACCAGTTGCATTGTCCAGTTCTTGATTCTGATTTGCTGGTATGTTGATTGACTGCATAACATTGGCAAATCAAATTTCAGTTTTTGGCCATTTCTAAGGATGACATTTTATTGGTGGCACAAGGTAAGGAAAAAAAAAAAAAACATTTTAAAAGCAGGATAACTGAGATTCCATTATTGTCATGGGTTAGGGGTTGTTTTCAAAGAATTCTTCAAAACCTCAGTGGGCTAAAATATCTGACAGAAACAAATATTTAGGCATTTGTCTTTAAAGCGTTTCTAGACAGTTTTAGTTTAATTATGAAGTATGTTATACTTGTATTTTTTGGACATAAAACACAGACAACCACAACTCCACAAAAGTAGACAACCACCACCAGTGGTGTCAAGAGTTTAGCTCATATTTCTTAATTACTATGACAAGCCACATGAGCTTCTGCATTGTTCCAATTGTCAGCTCACTGTGAAGACAAATCATCCTATCCTCCCGAACGTAGCTGCTCAGACAATACTGGGGCTCTGTGAAAAATGCTACCTCTCATCTCCATCCCTTAATCATCGCTTTAAAAATACTCATCTACTCCCACAAAACTCCCGCACCACTCTGACTGGAGTTGGCATCATTCATCACAATCTGGACTCCCTGTTGCAAGCGCCTTCCCATGATGCACCCTGTCGCACGGTTATTATCTCTCGTCCCATTTCAGGAATCAAGAAGGAAGTTGATCTGATAAATTCCTATCTCTGAGACACCCTGCCTCGTGTTTCATGCAAAAACGAGAGAAAAACATTTTGTCTTTCATGATGAACAGACTAAATCAAAGAATTCAGTAGTTTCTGTTGGCTGCACGTCCATGATGTGACTTTCCCATTCCACATCCAAAAGGTGCAACCCAGGCTCATTCGAAATACGTGCATCTAAAATACATTTATGCAACACTGTTATTACATACCTTACTGCACGTTTCGCGGCAGTTTCAAAGCGAAACGTGCAGTGATTGGCGCTAAAACGCGGGTTCAATACGCAACCCTGGCACATTTTTGTTACGTCGATATAGGCACGTATTGCTGTGTTTGTATAACGTTGCTTCAGGTACGTATTGTGGTGGTTAATAATTCAAATATGCGAGGAGTGTCGCTAAAAGTTAATGCTCTATCGTGTTGGAAATATCCCCTACACCAAACCCAACCCTAAACCTACCCCATAGTGTTAACATGCAAAAGTGATATAAAAACACATTTATTGATGCAGCCATGCTATTTTAACTTCCTTTCGCGGATTTGCGTGGTTTTGTTTGAACCGTAGTTTCATGGGGTTCATACTGGAGCTGTTCATCACTTAAGTGCAACGCCATATCGAGTGAGCTACCGAGCAAACTAACTGAGTTAGAAAACTCATGAATATGAAGCTGGATATGTGGCGACACGTTCAAAAGAATCTGTTTTCAAATCTCGAAGCGTGTAAAAATTGTTTTGAATTCATAACATAATATTCCTCAAGTAATTATGCGAAAATTGGGCTTTATTAATTGAAACTGTGGACCTGCAAATCCTTTTGTGTGAAAAGGAATAAAAGTTGTTGGAGTTTTACTGCCTCTAGTATTCATTTCAACTGTGGAAACTGCAGCGATTTGTATGTATAGGTACGTTTTTTGAGTTTCGCAGATATGTAGGAAGAGGCACGTATTTCCAATGAGCCTATGTTGCAAAGGTGCTCTGTTGGATTGTGGAAGCCATTTAAGTGTAGTGTACTTAATATCATGTTCAAGAAACCAGTTTGAGAAGATTTGAGCTTCGTGACATGATCTGTTATCCTGCTGGAAGTAGCCATTATTAGATGGGTTTACTGTGGTTATAAAGGGATGGACATAGTCAGCAATAATACTTAGGTAGGCTGTGGCATTTAAACAATGCTCAAGTGGCCCAAAGTGTGGAAAAACCCCCCAAAACAAAACACTTCCCGCACCATTACACCACCACCATCAGCCTGAAAGCCTGATACAAGGCAAGATGGATCTATGCTTTCATGTTAGTTTTAGTTCCAAATTCTGACCCTACCATCTGAATTTTGCAGCAGAATTCAAGACTCATCAGACCAGGCAACCCTTTCCCAGTCTTCTATTGTCCAGATTTGGTGAGTCCGCGTGAACTGTAGCCTCAGTTTCCTATTCTTAGCTGACAGGAGTGCTATCTGGTGTAGTGTTCTGCTGCTGTAAGCCCATCTGCTCCAAGTTACAACGTGCTGTGCATTCAGAGATGCTCTTCTGCAGATCTCAATTGTAACAAGTGGTTATTTGAGTTATTGTTGTCTTTCTATCAGCTCGAACCAGTCTGGCCAGTCTCCTCTGACCTCTGGCATCAACAAAGCATTTTCGCCCACAAAACAGCCACTCACTGCATATTTTCTCTTTTTCATACCATTCTCTGTAAACTCTAGAGATGGTTGCACCTGAAAATCCCAGTAGATCAGCAGTTTCTGAAATACTCAGACCAGTCCATCTGGCACCAACACACATGCCACATTCAAAGTCACTTAAATCAACCTTTTTCCCCAACTTGATACTCGGTTTGAAAATCGTCTTGACTACAAGCCTAAATGCATTGAGTTGCTGCCACGAGATTGACTGATTAGAAGTTACATCATGTTACATTATTACTTTTTATGAAATAAACTCTTCCAGATGGCAGTGCTATACTTGGCAGGCAGTCATCCTATATAAAAATCAAACCACTTGCAGTGTAGTTCATTGATTTTTGTTGATCATAATGGCATTCTTTTGTTTTGCACTGCTCATTTGCAGTCTAGACACGGTGTCATATGCAATGTGACTATCTTAGGGAAGGGCAAGGTTTTTCAATTGGATTTGCCAATGCATAAATGAGATAAATATAATAATACATGCTTATCTGATTTCAACTGAAGCATATAAATGTAAATTTAAAAAGTGACATTCTACATTTTAAATGTAGAAAAAAATGACACAATACGCTACTTGTAATGCATTACCTATAATATTGTGTTGTGACCACTAGGCCATGGCTCTGACATTTTTAATTTCACTATGGATGACAAGTTATGAGTGGTTTGACTGCAGCAGCACATACTGCAGTAGACAACTTTGGCTGGTGGTCAAAGACAACATTTCTTGAACTATGGAAGAATGTAATCCTTTGCTCCAGGGAGAACTGTCACTCAGCAGTTTTTTAAATCTGCCTGGACAATCAGAAAACAGCTTAGTCATCACTCTTCAAATACTTCAATATGTCTCCATATCCAACTGGCCAGTTGTGATACTCGCATGGTAGGTCGACGATAATCCAAATCCTAAAGCCTAGAATGACCTCAAGACCTTACAATGGAAAAAAATAAAAAAATAAAAAATTAAGTCACTTTATTTTATTTCTGTACTTGCCTGAAACATATAACTAGTATTTCTGATTTGCTAACTGTCTGCATGCTTTGTTGCTGTTTCTTCATTTTACTCACATAGGTTAATGAAGCACATTTTGCGCCCTTTTGAAATACTATTCAACTAGTCAAATTTATATCACTTTTATTGATAATGACAGTAGAGAATGGATGTGAAATAATGAGGCTCAATGTGTTGAGGCTGTGCTAGGGCACAGCTCTGTTTTGTGTTAGTATTCTAAACTCACATATAGGCTGAAGGTCTGAATGAATTCAGATGAAGCTGGAAGTCAGAGCGGTTACCTGCCCACTGTCAGTTTTTCTTAAGGGGGATGTCAGATGAGGACTTTTATATGCGTGCTTTGTAGTCTAGATAGCAGTACTTATTGGAGAGCTGCAGGGAGAACGATAAATCAAACGTGCAAACTTGTAAAATTCTCTTGACACAATAGTAGGCAAGAATACATGAAAATTGCACCTACATATCTTTAAGCTTGAAAACTTAATGGAATCTGCTAGCTCTCGCATAATCAGTTCACAGCAGATGCTGATTGGTCTGTGTTGTGTCTACAGCCAATGAGCTGAACATTTAAGTTGTTTGGTTCTATGTTTGCTGTAAGCAAGACTTACAGAAACCCTCCACTTCCCCAGCTCCACTCGTATAGATCTGCTACGGGTCATTTTATGTATGCTACCTGAATTTAACTTTGGACATTCTTTATCTCCCTTTGTCTACAATTCAGTATTCCAATATCTCCATCCAAATGGCATCTCAGGCCCACATAATCCCTGTGATATACATTGGAGAGTTCCACTCATGCTGCTGAGAAAGCAAGGCATTCCATGTCGCTCGTTAGGGAAATACCAAACCATCGCTGAGCAGCTGGCACTGTCATAAAAGCAGCACTGGGTGATTTTACGAGGTTTTGGGCACCACAGGTAGTGCCGTATAATGACAGTGTCTGGGCATAAAATTCTAACAAACCTAGTATGACTTTCCTGACAGCTTTTTTTTAATTATTATTTTACTGTTCCATCACAGGCTGCCGCTCTGGGTAGGCTATGCAAATTTTCTTATTGATATGATTCTCTGTTCCAAAGAGGAAACTAATAAAAACAGGATAAGAGAGTCTGCCACCATGCCAAAGCCAGGAAATAGAGGTAAACATCCACACAGTGAATCCAGTGCCATCTGTTTCAATTGGAGAACAGTGAGATGAAGTTATGACCCTTACAGGAAACACACACAACAATACAACTGATGAATGTACAGGTGCATCTAAAAAAATTTGAATATCATGGAAAAAGTCTTTATTTTTTTGTAATTTAACTCAAAAAAACAAACTTTCGTATATTCTAGATTCATTGCACACAAACTGAACTATTTAAAGAGTTTTTTTGTTTTTGTTTTTGTTTTTTTAATTCTGATGGTTACGACTTACAGCTTAGGAAAATTAAAAATTTAGTATCTAAAAAATTAGAACATTTTCTCAAAGACCAAAAAAAAAAAAAAAAAAAAAAAAGATTTACAAAACATAAATGTTCAAGATCTCCAAAATAGGTTTAATTATGCACTCAATACTTGATGGGGGCTCCTTTTGCACAAATTACTGCTTCAGTGTGGCGTGGCATGGAGGCGATCAGCCTGTGGGACTGCTGAGGCGTTGTTGAAGCTCAGGTTGCTTTGATATCGGCCTTCAACTCGTCTGTATTGTTTGGTTGGATGTTACTTATCTTCCTCTTGACAATACCCCATTGATTCTCTATGGGGTTCAGGTCAGGTGAATTGGCTGGCCAATCAAGCACAGTAATATCATGGTCAGCAAACCACTTGGAAGTGGTTTTGGCACTGTGGGCAGGTGCTAAAGTCCTGCTTAAAAAGGAAATCAGCATCTCCATAAAGCTTGTCAGCAGATGGAAGTATAAAGTGCTCCAAAATCTCCTGGTAGACGGCTGCACTGACTTTGGACTTGACTCATTGACTCACTTGACTTATAAAGATTAACCACTACACGGCACCCCAAATCATCCCTGACTTCGGAAACTTCACACTGGACTTCAAGCAGCTTGGATTCTGTGCCTCTCCAGTCTTCCTCCAGACTCCAGACCGTGATTTCCAAATGAAATGCAAAATTGACCTTTATCTGAAAAGAGGACTTTGGACCACTGAGCAACAGTCCAGTTCTTTTTCTCCTTGGCCCAGGTAAGATGCTTCTGATGTTGTTTCTGTTTCAGTAGTGGCTTGGTAGCCCTTTTCCTGAAGACGTCTGAGCGTGGTGACTCTTGATGCACTGACTCCAGCTTCAGTTCACTCCTTGTGAAGCTCTCTCAAGTGTTTGAATTAGCTTTGCTTGACAGTATTCTCAAGCTTGCGGTCATCCCTGTTGCTTGTATACCTTTTCCTACCCAATTTCTTCCTTCCAGTCAACTTTCCATTTAATATGCTTTGATACAGTACTCTGTGAACATCCACCCCTTTCAGTAATGACCTTCTTTGACTTACCCTTTTTGTGGAGGGTGTCAGTGATTGTCTTCTGGACCATTGCCAAGTCAGCTGTCTTCCCCATTATTGTAGTTTCAAAGAACAAGATATACCCAGAATTTATACTGTAGGGATGGTCAATTAATGATACTCAAATGTAAATATTCTAATATTTTGAGATACTGGATTTTTGACTTCCATAAGCTCTAATCATCAAAATTAAGCAAACAAACAAAAACATGTTTTTTTTTAATGTTTTACTTGACATGTAATGAATCTAGAACATATGAAAGTTTCACTTTTTGAAATGTTACAAAAAAGATAACTTTTTTACGATATTCTAATTTTTTGAAACAAACCTGTATTTATCACCACATGTCAGAGGCCATGCCCCCAGCATTTTTTTTTTTTCCATGCAATTTTTCACTACAGAATGTTACCACAACCTCATCACAGGGGTAGTCCTACTAGAGCCATCTGGGGTTAAGAGCCTTGCACCATGAAACAATGTTGATAGATCATAGCTTGTGATTTGTGGGGATAAAAGTAGCCTTCTGGTTACCAGCTCTGAGCTTTAACCACTAAACCAGGGCTTTTCAGCTCCAGTCCTCTAGGCTTAAAGGGTTAGTTCACCCAAATATGAAAATTCTGTCATTAATTACTCACCCTCATGTCGTTTCAAACCTGTGAGACCTCCATTCATCTTCAGAACACAAATTAAGATATTTTTGATGGAATCTGTGAGCTCTCAGACCCTCCATAGACAGCAAGGGTCCTTACACAATCAAGGTCCAGAAACGTAGTAAGGAGATTGGTAAAATAATCCATGTGACATCAGGGGTTCAACCGTAATTTTACGAAGCTACGAGAATAATTTTTGTATGCAAAGAAAACAAAAATAATGAATTTATTCAACAGTTCGTCTCTACGTCAGCGTAGCACCATTTTGGAGAATATCCGCTGGACGGAAACTGCGAACGCTCTTCTGTGTCAGCCTCACCGCGCGGAAACGTGTTCTACTTATATTTACGCTTTGATTTGAACGAAAACAGTGCATCCGGTATGCGGCTAACACAGAAGAGCGTACGCAGTTTCCGTCCACCGGATGTTCTCCAAAATGGCGCTAGGGTGACTTTTTTATTCTCTTAGCTTTGTAAAATTACGGTTGAACCCCTGATGTCACATGGATTATTTTACCGATCTTCTTGCTACGTTTCTGGACCTTGATCATGTAAGAACCCTTGCTGTCTATGGAGGGTCTGAGAGCTCTCAGATTTCATAAAAAATATCTTAATATGTGTTCCAAAGATGAACTAAGGTCTTACGGGTTTGAGGGTGAGTAATTAATGACAGAATTTTCATTTTTTGGTGAATTATCCCTTTAAGGCCACTGTCCTCCAGATTTTACTTTCAACATTCAAACAAGTTGCACATTTCTGCATCTGTTATTGAATTTTAATGAATTAGCATGATGTTTTAGATATTTTATTGAAGTGGTTGCATTTTATTGCAGTATCACTAGTAGTAGTTTAGTAACTTTTATTTCTATTTTGTTTGTTTTCTAGTTTCAGTTTATTTTTTATTTTAGTTTTAGTCATGAATGGCTGCTAAAGCTGCTAAAGGTATTATTTAAATGTCTTCAATCTGATGTTATTACTATCTAGTGCCATAGATAGATAGATAGATAGATAATACATTTAGAATATATGTATTTTTATTTTAGTTAACAAATGTATTAGTTATTGTTATTATTATTATTATTAATTAATTTATTTAATTAACAATGAACACCATTCTTACAACATTTATTAATCTAGGATAATCTTAAATATATTATTTTTCATTGTTAATTCATGATCATTCATAAAATATTAAGCAATGTTTATTTATACAACAATACTATTTTATGAAAAAAAAAAACATCTACCAAGTGAATGAATAACGAATGCTGTGATAATATTAAAATTTGTTACTTAACGATAGATGTTGCATTAACTAAAGCTAACATAAACAATCTTATGATAATGTTTTACCAAAAATCACTTTTATTCCACAGTTTGGTATCTTTGCCATTCTGGGCCCATTTTGTGACACTGAGATTAGATTTCTCCTGTAACTCTGAAGGAGACTGATGTCAGATTACTACAGCATTTTTTTTTTCTCTGGAGAAAACTCTAGATTCATCCATTCTATCTCATTGCTGTCTAGAAGAAACAACTGATCTTGTGTGGCTTTTCTATCCTAAGGGCCTTGTCCACATGTTATGTAGCTTGTACCAAATTTTAAACAATTACGTTTTAAACAAATCAGTCATGTCAACGATACACAATGCTCACCCTTGGAAACAATGTTGGATGCTTAGACCGCAAACCCTAGTGTGATGATGTATAATATTTCATTTAGGCAGGGAATGAGGGTATAATGTATAACTCTACACATTCCGAAGTGTCATCAGAAAGGGAAATGGCAGAGAGGATGGAATAAATGGCAGCCGCAGTGCTGCTGTGTCAAATCGATGTGTGGCAGAAAATGGCGTCAGATACAAATTGCTGGGCAAATATTTCACGGAGCAAGTGAGCCATTCAACATCAGTGGCACTCTCTCTCATGCCAGCAGAGAGAGATTAGGACGCTTTGTGAAGCGCTCAGATCTTATAAAGATATATATCTCATCGTGTCTAATGATGCTTTAAAAATCATCACACTGTGAGGATCAAAGTGCCAGCCATCAAGAGAAAATATTCCCTGCGCATATTATTTATGTATGTTCAGGTTAAGCTGTCTGCTTTGCTGTGTATTAGTTGTCTTTAATGCAAGGATACATTATTGAAAGCTAAAACGAACTGGGATTATAAATTAATATGTTTTAAACAGCACAGCAAACAACTGTAAAGCCCTATACACTCCTTCTGGGAAGTAAACCACTTTTTCCTCGCACTGTTGCCAGGGTCTAGAAGGGCAAATGTATGATGGAGTCAGTGCCAAGTTGATTCGATCTGCCAAACGCTGAAGCAAGCGCATTGGTTCTTTCAGAGAAAAAAATCTAGATACCATAAGGCTCACAAATAAATGATCTTATCCTGTTTAATCCTAGAGGTTTGCATTAACGATTCCCATTCCTGTTCTTTTCCCAGCTGTGGAATATCCTGTGCTGATCTCCTTCAAATCCCTCTAAAGAGCCCCCTCAGACGGCTCACAATTTAGTGCACAATCAAAATGTGGAACTCAAGAGGATGCTTTTTTTGTCAATGTCCTCTTAGCACTGGCTTAAAGGTCTTGTCATTCTTGTGTCATCACTGACCTGGCATTTCATTGAATGTGTCAGAGTCGTTGTTTGAAGAGTTGATTGCAGCCTCAGCAGAGAGTGATTTGTATGAAACTTTCGGAATGTCCCGTATATATTAACCTTAAACATTGCAATCTGATTCATTTTCACAATTCACCAATTCCAATTCATTTTCATATAAATGTGCATTTTCATGAAGTTCGAACAAAACTTCAGCATACGCCATTCCCAACCGCCACATTTGTAACTCAAACCATACATTTAACATTAAATATTTAGTCTCCTCCACTAGTTCATAAGATGAAAGCCAAAAATAAACACAATGTGAATATATGTGATATATGAATCTGATCCGATTTATTGGATTATTTCAGGTCTACACCACTCTTTTCAACCCAATTCCAATCGAAACTTACTCAGTCAGATCATTTTGCAGTGTGTACATAAAATCTATTCCAATCCAAATGAACCTTCGAGCTGATTACTAACCGATTATTTGGTTGCATGTAAATGTAGCTACTGAATTAAACGTGAGTGGAAGATACTGTGGATTATCTATGCATGTAAAATCAAAAGTCCTGTTTAGTCTTTATTTGATTGATTCATTGACAAATAAGTCACTTTTTTTTTTTTTTTTGGATATCAGTTAATTTATATAATTTCCAGCTATATAAACATCTGCAAATGTTTTCATTTTGTAATGGCAAGCATGGAAACAGCTTTTTAGCTTTAAATTTAAAAGAGCTAACTGCTCACACCAAATAAATTGTCAATTCGCCAGCTCTAGCACCCTCATTCTGAACAAAAAGTTGATGTCAACCAGAGAAAGTCAGCCAGTCAATAAATACTCATGATACGCCCACAGAGGATCAATTTCAGGTACCCTAAGCACTATTATCATAAAAAAAATGACTAATGCTAATTAAGTGTAGTTTCATAGCGTTCTCTTTAGGCAAAGTCAGGTCTCTGAAAACTGCATTTGAGCTTGAATGGAGGGGGTGGTACCAGCCACTAAAAAAAACAATTAGTGGATGAGTAACGCTAACATTAATTATTTATTATTAAAATGGCTACTTCTCTCATCTCAGGATAGAAAATGGCAGATAAAACAGTTCAGCTGCAATACTCACTTTCAAGGAAGCATTCCATGCTCAGAGTGAAGTTATCCACAGCAAATGCAATTCCTGCACTAGAGGAAATATCAGCACTGAACTGCAGGTAGAACCTGAACATGTGACAGAGAAAAACAGAGATAAATTAAAGAGAGAGAATATATTATATATATATATATATATATATATATATATATATTAGTGCTGTCAAACGATTAATCGCATCCAAAATAAGTTTTTGTTTACATAATATATGTATGTGTACTGTGTATATTTATTATGTATATATAAATACAAACACATGCATGTACATACAGGTGCAGCTCAAAAAATTAGAATATCGTGAAAAAGTTATTTTTTTATTGTAACATTTCAAAAAGTGAAACTTTCATATATTCTAGATTCATTACAAGTAAAGTAAAACATTTCAAAAGTTTTTCTGTTGTTGTTGTTGTTGTTTTAATTTTGATGATTAGAGCTTACAGCTCATGAAAGTAAAAAATCCAGTATCTCAAAATATTAGAATATTTAAATTTGAGCTTCATTAAATGACCATTCCTACAGTATAAATTCCGGGTATCTCTTGTTCTTTGAAACCACAATAATGGAGAAGACTGCTGACTTGCCAGTAGTCCAGAAGACAATCATTGACACCATCCACAAAGAGAGTAGGTCACAGAAGGTCATTACTGAAAAGGGTGGCTGTTTACAGAGTGCTGTATCAAAGCATATTAAATGCAAAGTTGACCGGAATTAAGAATTTGGGTAGGAAAAGGTGCACAAGCAACAGGGATGACCGCAAGCTTGAGAATACTGTCAAGCAAAGCTGATTCAAACACTTGGGAGAGCTTCACAAGGAGTGGACTGAAGCTGGAGTCAGTGCATCAAGAGTCACCACACTCAGACGTCTTCAGGAAAAGGGCTACCAAGCCACTACTGAAACAGAAACATCATCAGAAGCATCTTACCAGGGCTAAGGAGAAAAAGAACTGGATTGTTGCTCAGTGGTCCAAAGTCCTCTTTTCAGATAAAGGTAAATTTTGCATTTCTTTTGGAAATCAAGGTCTGGAGTCTGGAGGAAGAGTGGAGAGGCACAGAATCCCAAGCTGCTTGAAGTCCAGTGTGAAGTTTCCTAAGTCAGTGATTATTTGGGGTGCCGTGATGTCTGCTGGTGTTGGTCCATTGTGTTTTATCAAGTCCAAAGTCAATGCAGCCGTCTACCAGGAGATTTTGAAGCACTTTATACTTCCATCTCCTGACAAGCTTTATGGAGATGCTGATTTCCTTTTCCAGCAGGACTTTAGCAGCTGCCCACAGTGTCAAAACTGCTTCCAAGTGGTTGGCTGACCATGATATTTACTGTGCTTGACTGGCCAGCCAAAATGCCTGACCTGAACCCCATATAGAATCTATGGGATATTTTCAAGAGAAAGATGAGAAACAGTGGATCCAACAACACAGACGAGCTGAAGGCTCAATAGTGCCTCAGCATTGCCACAGGCTGATCGCTTCCATGCTACGCCTCACTGATGCTGGAATTTGTGTGCTAAAGGAGCCCCGACCAAGTATTGAGTGCATAAATTAACATACTTTAAATCCCAGGGATTTATTCAAAATAATGTAGCAAGAGGAATATAATGGATTCTACTGCATATACAATTGTGGTGGTTTGGACATATACCTTAACTTAGTGCTTACACCTACTTCACCTTTTATTGTTATTATTAAAATACAAATTTTAAAGGAATGCTATGGTAACAATTAACAGAATATTGTGAAAAATATCTATTGTCTTTTTATTGTAACTTATTTCAAAAAGTGAAACTTTCATATATTCTAGATTCATTACATGTAAACTAAAACATTTCAAGGTTTTTTTTATTTTTTATTTTGATGATTAGAGTTTACAGCTCATGAAAGTCAAAAATCCAGTATCCCAAAATTAGAATATTTCCCAAGATCAATCAAAAAAAAAAAAAAAAAAAAAAAAAAAAGGATTTGCAAAACAGACAAGTTCAAGTTTTTTTTAAAACCCTTTGCCCTCTATAAACTAACATCTCTCACAACAATAAATGGGTCAGTATTGGCTTTTTGGGTCACAGAGCATGAAGCTTTGCAGAAGTGTTGAATAAATCTAAAAAAATTGGACTACAACAAGAAAAGGAAGGAGGCCAGGAATGAAATTTTAATCGCCCTCTGTGGACTGGAATTAGCGAGGCTCCGGATAACAAGAGTGGAGGTTGGGACTTGGGGAATAGTGGGGGTTTTGGGAGGGTTAGATGAGATTCCAATCAAACATGTAGAGATGTAACAGCCTTCTATTTTCCTCTGCCCTCCTTACTCTTACAAGTCAAGAGCAGTTGCTAATTGGAGTGAAAGTGTGGATGAATGGTGAGTCTCTTTATTGATTTTTTTTTTTTTTTTTACTTCTGGGTAGAGTGATATGTTGAGCACAGGATGTACAGTGCTGTGCCGGGACCACAGGGATGTGGCACCAGTGGAATTCATTAAGATTTTAGAGTAAATGTGTGGGTTTGTGCAAAACCAAAGGTAAATGACTACAGCTTGCACAATGGTGGGTGAAAACCTATTGCATATGCACCTAAAACTTGAATTTGCATTAATTCATTCTTGCCATTGTTTACCTGATTATGCTATCGTTAAGTTTCAAATCAAGTGCATACTCAGACCACGTTCAGCATAAATTTGATGGTTGTGACTAGACTTACAGATCCACCAAACCGAAGAGTGGTAGGGTAATGAGTTTCCACCCTCTCCCCATATTAGCTTCACGTGTTGAGTTCCAGAGACTCCGTTGACCCTCAGGACCTGTGCTGTTCTCTACAATCCAGAGCGATAGCATTCCATTTGAAGATCCACACACCCAGAACTTGACCTATAGAAGAGACCACAAAATCAGATTTAAACATTGATTCGTGTGCCGTCAACCATTTCTTTTCCAACGTTGGCAGGAATTTCATGAATGATTACACATACTCTATTCTCAGCCTCAAATGGACAACACACAGTCCTTTCACTGATCGTTTGATGCATACTGCACACAAAAAAGCCAAAAACTGGCTGAAAACCAGCAGTTACAATATGCAAAGTAAATTTGGTTTATTACAGAAAGTGCCTTATTCACAGAAGTTTTTGCCAGGAGCTTTGCCAGCCATCTTTTGAGTGGCACAATTAACGTTTGTATACAGTTGCTGATAAGCATTTTTGAAGTAAGTCATCAAATGATTGAGATTATGTTTGAAACAGGCACATATCCAGATGCGCAGTGCAGTCAAGTACACTTTAGACCTTTAAAAGAGCAGTCGGGTGCTTGGTTTGCAGTGGTGAAGTGATACTGCATAGTCCCAGCAAAGTACACCAGACAGTGGTAGTCTGCTGGATTTTTCATGACCTGGCACTCAGATTTGCATAATTCATTTAAGGTACCAGGTGCAAAAACAATGCAGACAGTTCATGCAAATTAATAAAGCAGGAGGTGAAATTTTAACAATTGGGCATTATATATCAGGTTTTTTTAGTCATATATGTTAAAGGAATATTCAGAGTTCAACACAAGTTGAGCTCAATCAAAAAAACAGTGGTCTACAGTAGTCGTTTATGAACCAGGACTGCTGCACCATTATGTTTTTATATTACATCATCATGGATTTCATATTCAGCCACTCCACAACAAATTGTTAATTAGTGGTTCTTGGTCAAATGAAGCTGCAGAATGGACAAGGCTGTATATCGATGTCAAAAGTCTGGCTCTTTGAGAAAACGTGTGATATAGTGCAGGCTGTAACGCTTATATCACATCTGGTCTGAGGTTCATCTATTATGAGGGACCTTTATGTCGGGCGTCTTGCAGTGGGTTGTGAAAACGGGAGCTGTTGAAAGGAGCAAGGCTTCTCCTATTACAGAAGTCACGCTGAGAACAGTGGCTAGGGGGAGAGATCACAGTCGTAATCTACAGTCTTGGTTCGTGTCTGGATCTAGTCCAATATGCTGTCATGGCCCGCTGTGCCTCCACACCGCTCTGGGCACCGTTCATACAAGAGTAAGCCCTCACCTCACATCTATCTAAAGCTGTCAGTCACGACTTCTCATAAAGCCCAAACCAACGCCTACTTCTCCACCTGTGTTTCTGTTTATCTACACTCCATAATCTCCCTGACGTTTTCTCTCTTTTTCTTACTTTCAATTCTTTATCCCACTGTTTCTCTCTCTTCTCCATCTCTGTCAGTCTGCGTACCCTCCGTTCCCTCTGAAACTGTCTGTTTGAGTGTTTTTGTTCTTCAGAAAGTCTTTTGCAGTTGTGTAATTCACCCTTCCCAGCAGGCTTGTGTGTGAGCCACAGACTGATGGGGTCAAGGTCTATGAATTCTGAATCTAAAACGGAGACGGTCTTTCAAAAGCTTTCCATCTAGACGAGAGCCAGACATTTTTTCCATTCTTCAAAACGGACATTAACATTTCACATTTGGTTGCCAAATTTCCATGTAATTACATTCAAATGACATTGAAATGTGGGTACAACAATAACCTTCCGACACTGGGCTACATTCTGTCGGTAGCTATTAAAGAAGCAACTCATTAAAGCTATTGTGGATCCTAAAAATGTCACATATAGCCTTAAACACTGAAAAAGTACTAGGTCAAACCAAACCAACATTTTGAAATTTCATCATGGCTCTGCAAGCTAACAATGCAACCATTTGAAAAAAGGACTACAATTTAAGAGCTGCTATAATCACATTTGACATTTTATCAAAATATACCCCCCCCCCCCCAAAAAAAAAGTGAATACACATACAAAACTGTGCACATTATGCAATGATAACCAATGTGCATAGCATTGTAGTATCTTGGGTATCTTGGAAATAAAAATGCAAATGTTTGTAATTTTACATTTTTAATCCAATTTTGCATAGAATTTTTGAAATGTATTAAAATTATGAGTCAAAAAGAAAATGTAAAAAAACAATGCAGTTGGATATACTAGTGCAATCAGTGTTAAATGCATTCAACAATTAATTTACTGGAGGCTATTTACACATTGTATAAGGACATTGTTGCTGCTGGGACTATATTTAATAAAATGTTTAACTATATTTAAGATTACTGATTACAGCTCACTCTCTCGAGTTTGCATAGAACTAATGTAAAACTGTTATGAATATACTGTATATTGTAAAAAAAAAAAACTTGGTGTCATTTACCTGTCCAAAAACATTATGTTATGCAGCTTGATAATGTTATTTGGGCCACACTTTATTTTAAGGTCAAATTCCTACTATTAACAAACCATCGAACAACAACTTTCGCCTCAATTAATAGTTAGTAAGGTAGTTGCTAAGTTTAAGTATTAGGTGAGATTAGAGATATGGAATATGGTCATGCAAAATATAGTACTTATATGTAGTAATATAGTGAGTATAGTAATATAGTACTACTATACTATAATTATATAATATAAGTATATGGTCCTTATACTTAAGTGTTACCGTTATTTGTTATAATATTGTTTTTATTTATTATAATAATTTTAAACACATTGGTTTGTAAATCAAATTGTATACATATCCTTCTAGTTATTACCCTATAGCGGCTAATGAATTGCTACATACATAAAATAGCTTACATCTGTGCAAGATAAGGTGGATACGTGACAATGATTAGCTGATAATTTGAATTTTAGGGTGTATTCACACCAGGAAAATCCACTAGTTCACTTGTTTTGGTCTGGACCAAATACAAAATACCTTTCACACTGCCCTTTTTGCAAGTGAACCAGAAACTGTAAACAAAACCACATGTGTGCTTAAGGTCATCCATTCAACCGTACCAGAGTTTGTTTGGAAGCGGATCGAGACAACCTCTTCAGCTGGGTCACGGTACGGTTGTTTGGTGCACACCCGAGTGCGATTGCTATATTCACACCTGCCCAAAAGATCCCCACCAAGGGGGGATACGAACTTGAGTTCGATTCAATCAAACCAAACAAGACAGGTGTGAATACACCCTTAAAGAACTGGGTCCCCTACAAGGATATCTTAATTTTTCAGGGTCTTTGGGGGTTTGAAAAAACTTGTTATAAAAATATATCACAGAGCAAGCTAACACACAATAGGCCTACCACGAATCTCCTATACACAGAGAAAGGAACAAAATCTTAATGTTCCACTTAACCTGTATTCAGTCTACAGTACATACTGCATGTGAGATGCATCAGTCATAAGTGGTATATTATTTTGGAACATACCCTCTCTTTCTGCTTATCTGTGGCCATTACCTCCTGCTGCATTATCCTAACAGCTATATAACCCGTATCAGTATTCAGAGCATTTCTATAGGTGTAGCATTGATCGCTGCATGCATAGGGTAGAATACATTTGCAAATAAGGCTTGATGGAAACACCATTTCCTCAGAGATCCAGAGACACCGTGCATTATGGTCACTTGCGGAATGCAGAAACGTCGTCTTCTTACCATGCAAGGGGCGTTCCGTAGAGGGTAGAAGAAAAGCGGGCTTCGCACCTGGGCTGATCCTCGCTGACCTTTGGGCTGACTGTCAATGGCCAACAAGGCCCCTGTGGACAGAGTGATGAAAAACATGAAACAAACTTACACAACATATCATCTCCCCGAAGAGAAGATGAAAGATAAAAAACAGACTAAAACCAGTCAGAAGCTTATTTTCAATCTTTAATAAAGATTATTTATTAACCACGTCTGCTTAAATTATTTCACTTTCTTTTTAATTTATCAAGGTTAGCACTCAACTTGACGTCCAAACAACGAAAAGTGCTGTTTTATTTAGATAAATAGTTAATTAAGCACAAGGTTAAGATCTTTAGGTGGACAACCTGGAGATGGACAGCTGCTTCTGAGGTTTTGGGGGATGGACGGATGGGCCCTCCATTGTGGGCCCCTTCCTGGAACCAGCTGCCAGCCGCAATCCTCTCTTCCAAATGAGCAATAGCTGCCATTGAGGAATTGACCTGGTTGAGCAGAAGAAGACAATAAGACATTTTGAGAATACTGAGCGACCTGAGAGAAAAGGATTGAGAGGGATGAAAAGAAAAAGAGAAATATGGGCTAACAATTGTATCCCTCAGCTAAAGAGCTTAGAAGCTTTGATGAGCAATAGTCTTTGACTGTTTTTTAAATGTCTGAAGAGGCATAAGAGGACAGCTGAGTGTTGCTGAGTGCAAATGAGGATATTGTTTTGAGGTAAAGGAACAGAAAGGCAGGGAAGAAAGTGTGTAGGAAGGCCATATTTGAAATGGCCTCAAAGCCCTTCCATCAACAGACAATTCATTCAACCCCGTGCAGGGCTGCAGGGATGGCTCTGACCTTCATTAAGAAACATGGGGGGAAGAAACATGGTTGCCCTCCAGCGATCCACTGCATTACAGAGGATAAATTGCCTGCTGGCATCCAACTTACAAGCTTTGCTTGACGTTCGTACAATCCAGAATTATGCATATAAAAAGACATGCTTCTAAGCAGTGGCTACGTGGGAACAAAGTGATTATGGGAAATGGATCGTTGATAAATAAAGACGAATTATACTATTGAGAAAATATAGACAGCTTCCTTCCTTCCTCCTTCCCTCCCTCCCTCAAAACTGCTTTCTACCAAACAAATAAAAGTCATTTTAAAAAGACCTTACACTTCTATCAGTATTTTATCTTAATAAATTTCATACTTGTTTATATACCTCGGCAGGCATATTCATGCTCTCACAAATGTTTCATCCCAAAACCAAAAAAAAAAAAAAAAAAAAAAAAAACAACCCAAAACCAAAAAAAAAAAAAAAAAAAAAAAAAAGAGTTTCACTACCATTAAGAACTGGTTTTAAATCTTTTGGATATTAAATCTTTAGATTAGATAGATTAATTCAAAAATGTTTTTTTTTTTTTTTTTTGTAAACTAATAAAATAAAATAAAATAAAATAAAAATGCATTAGGGTGAGAAAAAATAAACTTAACCAATTAAAAAAGAAAAAAAAAGTGAAAAAAATCAGACTTATGTCATATAAATGATCTTATATTATGACAGTTGCTTCATAGGCAATTTTATCTTGTTTTAAAAACGTTTATATACTGTATGTCTTAATGACAACAAAACAAAATAATGATAATGGTGTTATTCTATTACTATTTGGTTGACATATAACCTTGACTTTATTTTCTGAGTTTTCCTTCAAATTAACCTTAAATAAGCTTTTAAACACAACTGCAGTGACCACAACTGCAGTGACCTGTGCATCATTTCTTCATGTGGTCTTTAGAAGTCAATTTTCAAGAAGCTTAACAACAAAGTTTATTAAAGAGTCAATCAAATCTTGTTGTGCAAATTAAATGAGTGGAATGGGTTTGAAAGAGACTGATTAACGGGTTGCTAATCAATATTAATATCTGCGGTGGCATATCGAACATGAACAGTGACATTTAGCTTTGTTCTAACAATAAACAAAGCTCAGAATCTTGTTAAATCTCAAAATGCGTGTGTGTTGCCTTTCTCTTTGCACTGCAGGTGGACCCACTGAAATTTGATTACAGCTGCTGCACTGTATTGATCTGAGAGGTGTGAGGCAGGATCAGCTAATCATCCGCTGAGGGGAGATGCTACAGCTCTGGACTCACTGCTATTAACCAGGAGAGAGTAAACACATCGACCAGCATGACCAGACTCATGAGGATTAGCATGAAGAGCAATAACACGGAAAGAGAGAGAAAGATGACCAAGAAAGAAGAAACGCTCTGCGCAATTTGAATGACACAGGATGAGATTGCAGCTTTCCGTTTTGCATAAAAAAAAACTGCTGGCAGTATCTGTGCTGCGCTTGCGAAGCTGAAGGAACGGATCACTAATGAATCCTCTGTGATGGAATGAAATTGCATCATACAGGATAGATTATGGCAGGTATGAAATAAAGGATCAGGACACTGTGAGCCTCTGATCTTTAAGGTAAGGAGAGTTTAGCGCAGAAATGAAGCAGGGAATGATGGAAAAAGGTGGGGCCATCAGACAGAGAAAATTACAGGAAAATAGGCTAAATGTGGGAAATACGTCATCAGAACTGAAATTGTTCAGTGGTAAAAAGTTTGAAAGTGCAATGCAGCAGTGAAAGTCTCAGATATATACTGACAAAAATTCAGTGAAAACAATGGAAGTTTTAACTAAAGTGACTAAAAAGCATATAGATGTACCTCATCCCACTAATTTACATATATCAAGTGTTAGTTTCACTCTGCTACTCTTATTAGGCCAATGCCTCACAGGTAACTAACTTAAATTTTATATGATATGATATACAGTTATCATATCTACAAAACCCTTAGTATTAAATGAGTGCCATATCTATAAAGGAATGGATGAATGAATGAATGAATGAATGAATACATAAATACTTAAATAACCTTTTAAAAGGTACTATACTATTATTTTATTTTAAAACATGTCTTGTTTATAGACCTCATCAGGCATGAATGAATGCATGAATAGACAAACAAACAAACAAACAAACAAATAAATAAATAAATAAATAATTATTCAGAAAGGATGCATTAAATTAGTAGACAATTATATAGTAAATTAATGAACAAACAAACAAACAAACAAACAAACAAATAAATAAAACAAATAAATATTTATACTTAAGTATAAATAAGGGGGGGAGGGGGGGAGTTATCACAGTTTATACAAATATATTAAACAGCAAAAACAGATGATAATAATAAGAACCATTATTTATGAATGAGCACCAATAACACTGAAGACTGAAATAATGGCTACAGAAAATCTTGCTTTGCTGGGATATATTAAAATAAAATTTCTGTATGTTTTGATCAGATATGATCAAATATACTGTATACACCCCCCCCCTCCCCACACCAATTTATTTCTCTTTTATACAATTATTAATTGTATAAAAAGTAACTTGTTTATAAATTATTCCAAACTATATATTAATGCAGTAAATTACGGTGTGTGTGTGTGTGTGTGTGTGTGTGTGTGTGTTTTGTCCCTGTCTTTTTTTTTGTTTTTTTGTTTTTTTTGTCTTTCATTTTGAGAGAAACAGTGTGTCTGGGATGACAATGACTACTGAACCACAACAACTCCCGAAATGTCCAATAAACACAACTTCTGTTATATAATGGGCAAACACACGATGGCTTCATTAAAGAGCTGCTGTTGCCCTCCTGAGCCCCCGTCTGCTGTCTTGTCCTCCAAACGAATGGCATTAATACTCACGGCAATGTTCCCCCTCATCGTCCCCATGTGGACAGTCAGGGTTGAAGTCACACAGCTGGCTCACATTGATCTCCCGGCCACCTCTGCAGTGATAGCGGCCCCGGAGAGTGACGTTTTGAGAGGTTCCTGGGTGGAGAAAGACAAGAGGGAATCAGAGACACTAATTACAAAGACAGTTCCCCTGAAGGAGCCAAGGTTTAAATCCCTCAAGGGCACAACGGTGATAAAGCAGAATTTCAATCCCATTAACTCTCTGATTCCAGGGTCACCCTTGCTTAAGATGTAACATTTGCGCAAGCAGCCCTGATCATTAACCATTAGCCCACCTTTACCTCATTTTTCTTGTACATCTTCTTTTACAACAACACATTAGGTGTAACAGGTTACTCCGAAGAGGTTTACTTTATGTCTTTCCGATAGACTTTCCGCCAAGAAAGTAAATCAGAGGGTTACATTAAAAGCTTCTGTGCAAACAAACACAAAGACATCAAGTAAATTCAGTACTTTGTGAAACTAAATGAGGCAGAAAGAAGACATAAAAGAGGCAAAGCCTCTCACTTGTTTTTTTATGGCTTCAATGACAGGAAAGGGTACTGACAAAGGCCATCAACAAATGAAAACACAAAGAGCCCTTTCCTATCCAATAAAGATTCAACAGACACTCCAAAATTGTGTTAATGTAATGAGAACTCAAGCACAGCTCTAAAGCGATGACTAGGATAACATTTTAACATAAACATATACAACTTCTGCCCTTTTGTGGGACGAGATACGCATCATTTTACTATGGCACAATATATAGTTTTTCTTTTTGCATATGGAGCGCTAGCTTAACACGCTTTAGAATATGTAGGACGGAACAAAAGCCCAGATAAGTAGCATAGCGACTGGATTTATGTGAGTTGAATCTGATAGCATCACAGCGAACACAACGAGATGTAGCCGCGGTTTGCATATCTATGCAAATGGAAGACAGTCACAGAGCTGTACAAACGGACTGGCTCACCAGGGGTTCATCATACTGCTGACAATGATAAAGAGAGTGATTGTATAGAAAGAAAAATGAGGGGAAAAAACAGGCCCACTGATGTGTTTCACTTACTTCCCTCTTTAAAAAAAGAAAAAAAAAAGAAAAAAGGGAGATGTGATTTTATCACTGGCGGCTACAGAGGCATAACACACCCTTGATCTGGGCAATGGCAGATTTTGTTGGGAAGACACATGACAAGAGATGTACATCTGAGATGATACTGCTTAAACCACTAGAAATAGTATAGTAGAAATAGAATAGTTTTGATATTGTTGAGGGGAGTCAATTTTAAGAGTTGGTATTAATTTTATTGGGCAAATATTGGCTAATGCTAGTTAAATAAGGCTAATTGGCTAATTTTATTGGCTAATGCTAGTTCCAGAATTACAGACTTTAAAAGACCAACGTTCTGGAACTCTTGCTAGTACGTCAATGTATGATTGCAGAGATACGGGAGATGAATGAATGCTGGTTTTACTTCTTCTTCTTCTTCTTCTTCATGTACCCTTAATTTAAGGGTACCCTTAATGTAATGTCCTGGTAATATGTATGGACTTGAAGAAGAGTTGATTCCATCAATTGCTACCAATTTTTATACCACAGCAAACAAGTAAATAAATAATAATAAAACAAAACAAAATAAAAGAATGGTAAGAAATTAAATTAAATCAGTTGCAACTTGTTCAACTTAAGACTGTACTCTTTAAAATTACACTTATGTGGCCTTTTTTTCATTAATGTTATATTATCTGCAAGTACATTTTTTTTAAAATAAGATTTGAAGTACACTACAAGTGCATATTCAATACAATTAAGTACACTTCTTTTTCACGATGAAACAAGGCCTTTACACTACAAATACAATATTTTTACACAAATTAGATTTTGTTTTCCTACCTGTTTCATTACACTATTAACTACTGCACTAGATTAACTTACATTAACACCTGCAAAACCAAACCAGGTAATGAGCCTGGGTAGCGCAAAACACTGTAATCCAGGGAACTCTTGAAATTTTTTTGATCAGCCACTGAATGGGTGTATGGGTGTATATCAAGCTCGGTGTCTATGGTACTTGTGGCCCTGAATCATAATTCCTAGTAAAAGAGATGCTGAGAGAACATTGTGCTTAGACAGGGTGAGAATTAGTTTTTTTTTTTTTTAATACAGGATGTGCTTTTTTAAGAGTCCATTTACTCTTTCAGTCTTGCTTGATGACACATCGGCTAGGGATGGATTCTTTTCTATAACCCATCTGACTCTCTTTCATTTGTCTCTTAGTACTACATCAAATTGTGACTTGCAACTGCAGACACATTTACACGCATTGAGCGAGAACCATCAGTTCATGAAAATGGCATAGTAATTAATAGTCCTGCTTCACATCTCAGCATGGCAGCCTTGCTAAAGAAAAAAAATACTAATAGTCTTTTTAATCAAACGCTCTGTGTGTATGGCAAGTAAAGAAAAAGAGGAGAAACAAAAGTCGAGGAAGTGTTAATACACCAATCTGCTCTGATGCAGCTAGGCTTTGTGATGAAAGAACAAAGATGTGATGGATATGTCGGACTAGCGTCGGTGTGTGAGTACTAAAATGATTTAATTATTGTTCGGCAGACATTTGACAGCCAGCCGTAACAGTGAGTCATACCACTAGCGGGCAAACATTCATATCAGTGAGCTGAAAGCTAAGCTAAGATAAAAGATGCCCAATCTGTCACTGCACATGGGGAAAAAGCTTAATGACCATCATGAAGGTTTGCAGGCTCTGCGGCACAAATGCTAACCCTTGTAAACACTGCATGGAGAATGTGCTGAAACATGAATCACCAAGAATCAGGCTCTGAAATATTGTTTCCAGTAAGATCCTTCAAGGTTCAGTCACACATTTCATGCACACCATATGATCGATTAAATGTTTGCTTTCATAATCATAAATAAAAATATAATATATTGCCACATGTTGTGAGTCCTGAGAACATTGCATTAAAAGGCTGTTTCCCTCCAAAAGCTCCAGATTAACTGTGTTACATTTCTAGAAGAATTCTGGAGAGGCTTTTAACTTTTGCTTTTTACATTAAAATATATATGTAGGTGAGTAATGATATATATATATATATATATATATATATATATATATCAGTGCTGGGCAACGATTAATCGCATCCAAAATAAAAGTTTTTATGTGTGTGTATATATATATATATATATATATATATATACATATGAAGAGTTTGGTTCCAAAATGCAGTAAACACCATTTAAAAAAAAAAAAAAAAAAAAAATCAGTATGGTATCTGGTCGGTATTGAAAAGTCAATTTTTAATTTTACGCTAAATACGATATATGCCGTGTTATTCTGTCATGTTTTCTCACTATCATTCCAAACTGCGACAAACGCCAGTCTCCCTTCTCTGCAGAATGCCATACATTCGTTCAACCAATCACAGCGCACCATTCCACGCATTGTAGACAGTAACGGTGGTGCTTTGAATACACCCGGCATCCCAGTTTTCCTCATTTACTTTGTATTTTGTGATCAACAAACAAACCAAAAAATTAGGGCTGCACGATAAATCGCATGTGATTGTCACGCGCATCTCGACAGTAAAGCCGGTTCTGTGATTAGTAGTAAATCTCCATCATGTGCTTTCAGATGGAGCGGCATTTAATACACAGAGCCGTAGATCACTGACAAGCTACGCAATTGCGTTCATAATCGCAGATGAATCGCATTCGATTTTGAACGTGATACTGCGTAGCTTGTCAGTGTAAGTGTTTTTATTAATGTTTTCGTGAATACAGCACTAGTCAACTAAATGAATGTAACATGGCAAAGATGAATGCATTTTTGGAAGTTGAATGTAAGGGAAATGTCATTTTGGAATTTCTCTGGTCTAATGATGTTGTTCATGTTCTTGATGAAAATTTTCATGATGAAATTTTCTTTTATTGTTGTAATTAATTTATAGCATTAACAAGATTACCTGTTGAATTCATTTTGGGAGCGATGACTGATTGAATGTATTTTTAGTCCAGTGCCTGTATATAAGATTAGTATTGACCAAGTTCAGAGGCTGTCATATGTGGATCAACTTACTTTGTTGTGTATTTTCAACAGTTTCAATATGAAAAAATAACTTTTACATTGATTCAATGGATTTATTGCATTTTGGGAAAAAAAAAATCAGTTTTTATAATAAATCTTTGAAAATAAGAATCTGGGTTTTTTTAAAAAAATTTTTATGTTATTATAACCTAAAGATGCAATGTGAAAGTTTGAAACAGAAAATAGTGGTTTTCATCTTGCTACATTCTTGGTAAAGAAAACAAATTTTTACTCAAATTAATCAAAATGGATTTATAACGTTTTGGAACCGAACTCTTCATATATATATATATATATATATATATATATATACACACACACACACACACACACACACACACACATATATATATATATATATATATATATATATATATATGCACACACAGGAATATACATACAGAAATAAACTTGGGATTTCACTGCATTTCACATTAACTTAAAAAATACTTTTTTTTGTTTACCAATGTTTATTGTTTATAAGCACAATTAATACACTTTATTTATTCAAAAGGAAAGCTCAGAGCTCCAGTTATATGAACAGGAAATATTTGAACTCACTTTTATACTCTCTCTCAAACAACAAGAATGATTACCAACAGAACGAGAATTTAATGACTCCTTCAGAAACACATTGCCTATGAAGGTCACAGCAAGACAGTTGGAGACTAGGTTTCAGACTCCATTTCCTCCATCTTTGTTGTGTAACAAGAAGTAGGCCACGCAGCATGCTAAGTTCATGCATTTTTTAAAATGGCTCACATTTCTCAACATAAAATGTGAAAATGCAAACCAAGGAACAAGAGGCCTATTTCACATCTACATCAACACACACAAATGTTTGAAGGGTTAGTAGCTAGTTAGTTAATTATAAACAGCTTATATTACACATCAAGTAATTCATGCACCAGCCACTGAACTGAATTATTAAAAATATTTTGAATCACTTTGGCCTTGATTAAATATGAAAGTGTTTCATTCAACAGAGAGAGGACATTGATGTGAAGGTGAATGGGGGGCCGTAGGGTAAACATATTGAATGTGAAGGGTACACAGTGTGGAGATCTGAGTGATTATGAGGTCTGTGTGTATGTTTGTTATATCAAAACATCACAGCCCACATTGCACACTTTAGACAGATACAACTAAGCCGGTCTGAAATGTGTTCTCTCAAAACAAGACGACAGTGAGTAATCTGACTCATACAGGACATGCTGTGCTTTTCTCAATAGCATTAAGCACAATATTCAAAAAAAGAGCAGAGACTTTCTTCGTCCTGATTCTGAGAATCTGCCTAATGGGACCAGACAAAAGAGGAAAATTAAGATTCTCTGCAATTTTTTATTTTTTTTTCCCCCACGTTGCTGACGTCCTTACAGTGCTGAAAGATTCTGATAATGCAGCACTGCAAAGTGGTATATGTTTGATGGTTGGAGTCTGCTGTTATAAAAGCAGCTGATAATGAATCTGATATTGGACTAGACTGATAATGGTAATACAGACTAGGCTTAAAAGACACTGACCTGTTTGTCTTCCTGATAACCTCATCATGATTATTTTTATTCATACCTGCATTTTCCTATCCTTTCCATCACATATCAGTTCTCTCCTTCCTTCCTCTGACCTTTTAATTCTGTCCATACCTTTTTAACATCTATTTCCCCTTCCTTGTTTCGAGCCTTATTTGATCATTCCTATTATACAATAACTTCTACAATGCAGATCTGGCAATTCTTTAAGAATTATTTTCAGGAGTTGATTCGTGATTCATGCTTATTTGTGAAATTAATGACTCATTTGCTCAATCAGTCAAAAGAACTAAGATATAACTATCAAGCTAATCTGTCCAGAACAACTCATTGATGCCTACTCAATCAATCTGCTTTAGATCTGATTAAGCAAACTGCAAGTCACTACATTTGGTCGTATCAAAAGTACTACAATTTCAGGAAAAGCATGTTCTTCTTATCCTGCCAATCACAGTAGAAGGGTTTATTAACTGCACATTTATTTCTCTTCATTCTGTAATGTTTTAAAAATCATATTACCTTCATTAATTAAGTAGTCCAAGGGGAATTTAGATCTTAAGTCTCATGTCTGAGCCCTTGATCATGCACAGCAAGTCAATCTGTTTACCCTCATCTCATTGAATTATATGAACCGATTATATGAAAATGTGAACTTCACTTTCAGTGTTCCTATCAAAGAATCAGTCATCAGCCCTGAACATGAGATTTCCACACAGGTCTCCAGAAATGGATTGAGAAAGTTAGGTTAGCGCACCTCATGTTAGTTAGGGCAGTCCAAGCCAATGTGTTTGATCTACAGGGAAAGGCGTAAAGTTAATGCCCTTGAATTACACTGGACTCTCCCTTAGGACAACAGACGAAATGGGGGGCATCTATTTAGGAGCTCAATGAACTGTTCAGACCCACACTTGATTGGCTGAGGTAAGGCCTTGGCATCATTTGTCTCTGTCAGATTATTCCACAACGCCTGAGGGGCAAAAGCATGCAATGAAATAACTGGTTCATTTTCTTTGACTCTTTTTTGGGGACGTTTTGGGGCTGCTGCATTAGAGGAGGAGACAAATCAAAGAGGACAAGCCAGTGAGGAAGACAAAGTGAGCTGATACACCAAAGCTCTTATTGCTAAAAGATGGTATGTGTTCCTGTAAGACAAAAATAAAAGCCAGAGCACATATGTTAGAACCGCCACCTCTTGCTCACAGTGTACCTGTTTGCTGACCTCTACCTGTTTGCAACTGTGAAGGCCATAAACATACTCTACACCAATTTTTCCCAACACTTTTCCTGGAGGGAAAAATTCAGACACAAATGTACTGTTGTAATGCATTGCAAGTTTGAGATTACATTGTACATTCTTGCATTCCTGTTGCAATTTCAAACCTCAGTTATTGATTATCCAGATTATTTAACTATTATTATGTTCACATTGTGTAGCTTTAACTAACTTGCTCAGCAAGATTTGCTTTGAACTTTTGCTCATCAGTGAGAGTAACTGACCAGAAAGAGAAAACTTAAAGGGGTCATGAACTGAGAAACCAAAATTCCCACTGATCTTTTGACATATAAGAAGTCATCGTACTATAAAAACAGCCTGTAATTTTCAGAACTCAAAACTTTCTTGTTAGTCTATAAACAGCTTTTATTGAAGCCAGTCTGCCAAAACGACAGCTTTTGAAATGTTCTACTCTATGATGTAATAGTGTGGATAAGCACCGCCTCCACAGAAGAAGATCGACACACCTGCCTGTTTAGCCCCGCCCACCAATTCACGAATGTAGCCTAGTGTTTACGAGAGACGTGAACGCACAGGTCTATGCAGAAACCAAACGATAAAGATGTTCTGAATACAACAGGAAGCTGTTCAGTGCCAAGTTGTGAGCATTAAAAATCAGTATTTGCATTGCCTTCCTTTTGATCCCAACTTTAGGAAAGAGTGGATGAACTTTATTTTTAATAAAGATCCAGACAGCATCAGTAAGAACTTGGTCTTTTGTTCACTTTCAAAAAGATTGAAACTAAAAGACGATGATGTGCCAACTATATTGGATCCGACAGTTGTTTTTATTGTTATTAACAGTTTTTATTACATGGTCACTATTGCTTTGTCTGTTAAATAGATCGTTTGATATATACTGAGTATTTATATGTTTTTAACCTAAATCACAGAAGCGTCCTTCTGTGAAGAATGTAGACTGTCAAACACACACAAGCTAATCATAGCAGTGGGCGCTTACTTCCGAGTCAACAATCTGCCACGCCTATCCAAACAGAGAGTTCTGAAGAGGGGGGGGGGGGGGGGGGGGGTCAAAAACAGGACAGAAAATAGCCTATTACCTGAAAATTATGATGTTTTTTGATGTAAAAATCTTGATAGCATTATAAGTGGACCTCAGAGAACAGTACAAAAAAAAATAAAAAAATGGTGCAGTTCATGACCCCTTTAAAACGCTGATGATGCAATGCATACTTGTGTTATGAATTCTGACATATTTTGAAAAATCGACAGACCATATCAGTCTGATTCATGAACAAATCATTCAGACTAGTTTTGGGAACTGGATCAACTGATTAATTGAAACAATCAGACAAAAATGCCTGATTTGTTCACCAGTGGAGACTGCTATCTTTCTAAAGAAAGCCTAAAATCAAGATGTTCACCATTTTTTGTAATTACTTTGATCTCAAAGAATTTCACAAATAATTTCACAATGGAACTTCCTGAATTTGACTGACAGAAGGCTATAGCTACTTACACCAGATAATGCAACTAAATATTGGCTAATATTGTACATTTTGGTGAGTTGGTCAGTAACATATTTTAAATCAAGGGTGCCAGACTCAGCTCCTGGTAGGCCGCTATCATGCAGAGATTAGCTTCAACTCTAATTAGACACACCTGAACCAGCTAATAAAGGTTTTCAGGATTACCAAAAAAACTCTTCAGGACTGCGGCTTCCTTGGTTTAAATTACAATAAAGAATGTCTGATATCAGCTGATGTAAAGCAGTGGTTCTCAAACCTGTCCTGGAGTATTCCCAGCCCTGCACATTTTGTATGTCTCCCTCATCTATAACACCTGATTCAACTCATCAGCTCATTAGTGGAGACTGCAAGACCTGAAGTGGGTGTGTCAGATATCGGGAGACATACAAAATGTGCAGTGCAGAGAGTACTTCATGGAGAGGTTTGAGAACCACTGATGTAAAGGAATGAAGAGGCGATGTCCTGCAGAGTTTAGCTCCAACCGGACCCAACACACTTGTCTGGAAGTTTCTAGTAATCCTGAAGGCCTTGATTAGTTGGTGAAGTATAGTTAATTAGGGTTGGAGTGAAACTCTGCAGGATAGTGGCCCTCCAGGCTCATAATTGCACATCAAAAGACATCCAAATGTCTACTACAGACAACATTAGTGGCTATGCAACTGGTGAGTCTTCTAACAACTTTTACCTCAGAATTTCACTTCTAGAGGTTAGTTAGGAAACTAAAACTTTTTTTTTTTTTAGCTTTTATTGTCAAAATTCTAAAGTTTATCGGAGATGTGGCCTAGCAGGTATTGAATGTTCCATGGCTGCTTCTTTGTATGTGAAGTTTAACTCCATATTATTTTATTTTTAAATCATGTTACCCTATCTTTCCAATGTTTTTATGACTCCCTTTTGCAGACATCTTTTTCTTTTTTCCCTTGCTATGCCTACTGTTGAATTGTAGCTTGGCCATCTGAAAATCTGCTTCAACTAGGTATTTTTTATATTTTTTTGGTGGAGGCATGGCTGACAAGTAACAAACAATGTCAAACCCTGAGGCTACACATTCACAGGATATAGCACATCTCACATGACAGTCCCATGTTTGAGACCAGGTCAAGAAAGGCCATGCAAGATGTATCACAAAGGCCAGTGTCTTTATATCAAAGGATGCCCGAGAGAGAGGCAAGTCTGTCTGCTTCATACATCTCGGAGGCATAAAGCCCCTTTGATTCCTTGGTGGCCTCGTTCCTTGATGCTACCCTAGTGCTTGGCAAAGCTGGACAGTCACATTACAGTACAAACTGCTACCTTTCAAAGATGATTGAGAAAGAGACTCCAGAGATTAAAGCAAACAGGCTTGGAGACTTCAGAGATGGCTGGGAGAGCAGATTTATGACACTCTCTGGCAGTGTGGCATTACTGTTTGCTTGAAGCTATTGATAAGACCTGATTTTTAGAAGAACAGTCAGATTCAAGTGTAAAAGAAACAGTTCATTCAATAATGATGATAATGTCTTCATTTGCTCACCTTCATTCCAAACCAAATGATTTTCTTTTTGTCAAAGGGAGAATTTTTGAACAATGTACGTCAATCTTTTTCATTTAACAACAATTAAAGGAGACTGAAGCTTTCAAGCTTCAAAAAGGATGCAGAAACGCCATAAAAATAATTAATGTGTATTATAGTTTGGCTTTTTTCTTCTGAACTGGTGAAATTTTTGTGTGATCAACAGACCAAAATGTGAGTTATTATTCAATGATAATCTTTTAACTGAGTGAGCTGAAACATTGAATAATTCAGACCTAATGAACTGAAAAAGAGACAGGTTCAATTATTAAATTGAAAAGAGTAGTCAGAATATTCTTTAAAAACAAAAATCAGATAGAAAATCATACAGTGAAATTATGTGAGGCTGAAAATGTTGTACTATATCTGTAGCAACTACAGCTGGAGGAAAAAAAAATGGTCCTTTTGGTCTGACAACCGATCTACCTACCAGACATACGCCCTAACATTTTCTTTTCATTTCAAGTTATTTCACAAGATGAAATGAAACAAGTCCATAAAACGTCAAGTGATGTACTATCTTTCTATAAAAGGAAATATATGTAAGTGCCTCCTACACAGCCTGACCTTTATCCTGGAGGAAAAAAAATAAAAATAAATAAACGCAGGTCCTCTGGAAATCTCTAATACATGTTAGCTCAGCAACAACCTGCTCTGACAATGGTAGACTTTCTAAATGTCTCTGACGAACCTGGGGCAAAAGAGGTTAATAAATGCAGACTCTTACAAACAATTTGTACTCTTTGAAATAAGAAAAAAAATATATATATTCAGATGTGAATGCCTACAGGGCAGGAACAGTGGGAGAGGATGAGTGGTGCTGGAGACGGGACAAAAACAGAGGAGCAGAGTGATTTTTTTTTTTTATGTATTTATATATTTATATCATTTTTATCTCACTAACCAACAGTGGCGAGCGGTGACTATTTTAACCGGGTATGCTAAGTGATAAAATTTAGACAACCCCCCCCCCCCCATCAGCTTTTAGGACGCACTCAAAGAGGGATCACAGATGACAAATAACAAACACCATTTACAAGTATGCACATTTCCTACCTTATTTGTAAATGAAATTCATCTCCAGTCCTTCTTCTATCGTTTCAGGTTTATCCATTGTTATTCAAATGCTAGCTATTCGAATATAGCTGGTTTTCTAAGTAAAAACCGCCAAATAACGTTTACACGTAGTAACATTATGATACGTAGGCTAATATTCAGAGGGAGATGGAGGATTCCTGGAGATTTTTGCCTCTGACAAGATTGCATTATTTATGACCCCTTCAGAAATTCTAATTTGGTTTATAGACCACTGCATTGAGACATGTAAGGAGAAAGGGAATAATTTCTAAATAGTATACTTAAGTGTGAACTGACAGTAATGTTACTCCTAATTTGCTGCTTCTAAATGTTTAATAAGAGTTGTTAAGTTTAGGTATTGGGTTAGATTAAAGATCTAAAATATGGTTGTGCAGATAATTAATTAATACGTGCTTTATGCGTACTAATAAACAGCCAATATGCTAGTAATATGCATGCTAATAAACAACTAGGTAATAGTGAGAATAGGTCCTTAAAATTAAGTGTTACCATTTATTCACTCTCAGGTCATCCAAAATGTAGGTGGCTTGTATTCTTCGGTAGAACAGTAAAGAAGATTTTTAGGAGAAACTGTTGTCCTTGGTGATTCATACACTGCAGGTTTACCGGTTCTCAGTGCATTCACGACAGTCTGGAGCGCGAACTTCCTCCATTGCATAATGACGTGTGCAATGGCACATTCTCACCCATTGATGTTGCTGTTTGTTTACAGCGGAGAGTGAGGACACGTGTGCAGACCTTCACCAGCAGTACCAACATCTAAAGCTCACAAAATTAAAGTTTCAGTGACTGAGAACTGAGAACCAAAAACTGAGAGAGATGGAGGAAGCAGAAGCAGCAGCATCCAGCATCCAGGATAAGCACAGGTAAGTACAATTTTGACAAACAATAAAACACACACATCCTAACTCTCTGTTGTAAACAAACAGCCTCAGCTCAAGTGTGTTCTTGGTCATCTCTCTCAGCTCTTGGTCAGAGTATTCAGGTTCAAACAAGTAGGGTTGTCTACAAAATTCCTCATTTACATCAAAATCATCAGTCATTGTAACTTTTATGCTGTGATGTTGGTACTGCTGGTACTGAAGGTCTGCACACAGGTCCTTACTCTTCATTGTAAACAATCAGCATCAGCTTACATGAGTCATTCTGAGAACCACTTGCCCATGCTGTGGATTAAAGATAATAAAGTTGTAAATAATGTGTAAATAATGTTCAATTCTTTTTCTTGTTCGATTTTTGATTGTTTCGCTTCATAAGACCTCAATGTATCGTCAGGAGCCACGGGTATTAATTTGGTTTTACCTGTATTTTTATTTTATTTTTTATTTTATTTTATTTTAATTTAATTTATTTGTATATTTATTTTATTTATAATAATAATAATAATAATAATAATAATAATAATAATAATAATAATTATTATTATTATTATTATTATTATTATAAATAAAATAAATATACAAATATATTTTTATAATTTATAAACTAAAATATATTTTAATGTTTTTTTTTTTTTTTTTTTTTTTTGTATGTAATGCATTTTAAAATTTGTAATTACACATTTGTAATGATGAAGGTGCAATTTTAATGTTAACTTCAAATGTAATAAAATTATAATCTAATGTTTTACATGTGCTTTAGTATATTTATTGAACACAGCGAAGTAAGTTCTTTAAATCATGCCAAAATATTATTAAAACAAACTTTAAAGTAAAGCTCTTAATTCAACACTACTACGAAGTGCACACAAAAGTATACATAAGGTTAAACTTACAGTACATTCAATACAATTAAGTGCACTTGTTTTTCAGAAGGGATAATCTGAATCAGTCTGCCCTGGCATCTGATCTTGATTATCATCACTAATGATTGTCATCATCTTCAGGACATCATCAGCACTAAGCATACTGTTTTGATAGATCTAGATTTTCTTAAGTCAACAAATCAATATGATTCTCTTTAAACATATCTTGACAAGCTGTCCCCTGAGAAAGACTCAAGATTCCTCCTTTGAGCCCTTGAGCAGACATCCCTCAGCACACCACAGTCTGACTAGAGAAGCACTAAGCGTCATCCCCACTGGACTTTTCCTGGGATTCACATTCTCGCCTCTCGCCCGCTCACGGCACAGCTCATTTCACTCACTCAGTCTCGGGGGCCTGAATGATTGATGGTTGGGGGAAAGGCTTGGCACACCTCCACGGTCCATCCCAGGCTGTAAAGCAGCGAGCTTCACCATGTTAGACCCTGACAGCTGCACAGCTTAATGGGGAAGGATATAGACTGGGGAACATGAGGCTGCTGGTCCTAGCCCCTATGGGTCCCAGTTGCTATAATAAATGAATGAATGGATGCAGCCTGTTTTCTTGAATGGCTGATGACAAAATAAGCACGCGTTGAGGGAAATTGAGTTGTTTGCGCACATGGCCCCCCAGTATATGTGGAAATCAATATTCATGTTGTCATCTTTTAGAATTTCACTTGCATGATTAAAAGAGGGACCACATGTTGGCGAGGCAGTAATAATTGATAATCTGATTATGATTAAATGATTAATTCACTAAGATGAAACTACTGTAATAACACTCATAATATTAGACATTTTAGGCAAATAGAACTAAATGCACACAGGGGATAAAAATAATATCAACATGTATAAAATCAGTATCAAACAAAAAATTCACAACCCATTTGAATTCTGTGTTCTGGCATTATTTTAAATTCTTTTTTATTATTATAAATGGTAAAACTTATCTAATATAAATGTTGCTTTCTTAGTGGTTTTGCTTGTTGCACCACATGACTGGTGAACAAGTTTTTTTTATTTTTTTTTTTTATAATAATACTATTTTAATGATATTAAAAAATATTAACATCAATCATTAATAATCAGTGTTTTACTGTTAAAATATTATTTCTTTTTTCGGTAACACTTTATTTTAGGTCTCTTAACTAGTTGCTTATTAGTGTGCATATTACTAGAATATTAGCCATTTATTAGTAGTAATTAAGCACATATTAATGCCTTATTCTACATGACCTTATTCTACATCCCTAATCCGACCCAATACCTAAACCTAACAACTACCTTACTAACTACACCGTAAAAAAAAAAAAAAAAAAAAGGTGGGCTAACTTAAAAGTTTAAGGCAACCAGCTTCAGCAGATTTTTGAGTTTTCTCAACTTCTTGTTTTAAGTTTATACAACAAAAAGTTGAGAAATTTCCTAAAAAATAAGTTGAGAAAACTCAAAAATCTGCTGAAGCTGGTTGACTTTTTTTTTTTTTTTTTTTTTTTTTTTTACAGTGTATTAATAAGCAGCAAATTAGGAATTTATTGAGGGAAAATTCATAGTTAATAGTGAATAAGTGTTTCCTATTCTAAAGTGTTACCCTTTTTTCTTACTATAAAACACTGTTAAGCTAAAAGAGAAAGAGACTTATGCAGCAAAGCAAAAAGGGCAGAACTCAAAGCAAAAAAAAAAAATAAATAAATTAAATTAAATTCAAAAAACATTTTAATTAATGTTGTGGTGTATCCATCATGTAAATAAGCAACAATTATCTTATACAGTACACAATATTTAACAAATAAATAAATAACCTTGCACCAAAAAAAAAAAAAAAAAATAATAATAAAAAATAAATAAATAACAAGATACGTGACCAGTAATGTTTCTAACCTGTAAACTAAATTTGCTATTAACTGGCTAACTTCTCAGTGCATTCAAACAAGTTAATTAGAGAAGCATCTTATATAAGTGATCGTAAAATGAATCGACGCAGGGACACTTTCTCTGAAGTCATCTGACTCACAGTGAGAGATGATGGGAAATTGAACACCTTCACTTTGCACTCACAGTAAGGCACTGCAGAGGCCGTTCACTATGCTGTTTCACAAGAAAAAAGGAGAGGATAACTCAAAGAATATAAATGGACCTCATCAAACCTCTGCAGAACTCGGTTCAGCCTGCTAGACACATTTTTATGATAGTGGTGTAATCAAAATCAGGTTTGCCGGAGGGAGCGAAAAGCAGATGACTCAGACAGCAACAAACAGGGAGTGAGTTAACGTTTTATGATTGGATGATCTACACCTCCGCATTGTCTCGAGTCTGAGGTGATGGCAGCGCTCATTGTAGCTCTGCTGGGATAAGGTGACAGCGCTTTTGAACGCAAATAGTTTGTTGCCGAATGCTTGCACCATGAGCGGTGCACACGAAACATAACCAGAAATATCTGTTTTCATTTGCAAATCAAGCATCACTATTACTATTACATGCTCATATTTTGAATAAACAACTGCAATAACATTTAGCCACATACTGTAACTCAGGAGAGATGTGCTGTTATTTTCTAGGTGACCAAACATCCAACAGGCTTACATTACCTTTTGAAAATGTGGGATTATTATTAGTTACATATTAATATCTCATATTTGCTATTGTAAACCATTAAACTACACTGATTTAAAAAAAAAAAAATGTCCAAAAAAATATGATGGTGCAGATCATCCAATCATAATACAGCGTATACACAGACACGCCAAACATTAACAACCACTCAGATCACTTTAGCAACTAAATTGAATTATTTCTGCTAATAAACCACCCACAACTTAGAATTATGACAGTGATTTTTGCAACCACTCACATTTTCTTTAGAAAATATAAAAATGGTTTGGCCTTATATTGTCTTATGTTAGTTCCAGATCATTTAGTAAAGCTGATATGCCAAAAACAAAGTAAAAAGGGTCACGTTTAGAACTCTTTTGATTACAACAATTACTCCATTTCATTAAAGGGAAATTTCAAGCCTTATCAAGCACATCTCTCTTGCACGCACACACATACACACACACACACACACACACACACACAATCCTCAGCTTTGCAAATCAGTACGTCAAGTGAGCGCATTTACGGGTGGCAGGTAATTCGAGCTCTAGTGGCAGGTGCTTCAGGAAGGTAAGCCACGGTGTAAAGCATGTCAATCTGCTAATATCTATTATGGCAAGCGGGGGTGGATTAGAGCTAAAGAGAACAAGGCATTTAGCAGCAAGAACAGAGGAACACGGCGTGCCTCAGGACGAGAACAGCCTGTCTAACGGAGTGACCCCCGGAGGGATTTGTTTGGGCAGACGCAAAAAACTGGGCTACTGAACTACACAACCCTGAAACAATTAGAGATCTGTCTGCCTCTGAATTTGCATGACAAGCAGCGTTCTGTTCCCTGCGGTCAGACATGGGCAATTTCCCCGCCAGTTATTGAATCAGGAAGCACAGAGCAGAAAAAAGAGCAAATTAAAAAAAAAAAGAGCAAGAGGCAAAATTCAAGTTGCTGCCATCTAAAAAACATGAATGCTCTATAGTAAATGTTGTAGTTCAAAAGAGGAAGTGGCATGAGGCAGTTGCTCTCCTTACATAGGTTCAGTGTTAGAAAAAAAATAAATTCAGTACACTCATACAGATATTTGCAGTGAGGCAAATTCATTGCTCCTAGGCATCAAACGCATATTAAATTTTTTTCTACTTTTGATTGAATGGATTACCACACTATTTATAAAAAAATATGAATGTATAATGTAACTAGTTTTGTACTTTGCCAATAAGTCGAAAATCACAGACACATTTGCATTGCAGTATTCTGCCCTGAAATCATTCGCAGTATTTTATATTCAAAGTTTATGACTTTATGAGGTTTTACAGAAATTAAACAGACTGCAGTCTCATTTTGAGTTCTGCCCACCAAAAACCAATAAACCATTTTCTCTTTTGATATTAATCTTGTTAAAGCAGAAGATTAAAAAAAAAAAAAAACAAAAAAAAAAAACACACACATAACCCGTCACTCTTTGACAATAATTACTTGGTCAGGGACTAGTTATATACTATCGGTTAAAATTTTAAATGGTTTTTAATATTGGGAAATATAATTGCAATTTAAAAGAACTGTCTTCTAATTTATTTATTTTTTATTTATTAATTTTTTTCCTGTGATGGCAAAGATCTTTTCTCCATCCTTCAGTGTCCATGATCCTTCAGAAATCATTTTATATGCTGATCATAGTTTTCACTGTTTTCAACATTGATAGTAAAAAGAACATTTTCTTGAACACCAAATTGGCTTATTAGAATGGTTTCTTAAGGATTATTCATGCAACGTTGAAGCCTAAAGTAATGGCAGCTGAAAATGGAGCTTTACAGCCATTACATGAATAAACTATATTTAAAACCCATTTTAGTGATATATTCTTTTTTGATCAAATAAATGCAGCCTTGGTGATCATATATGAGACTTCTTTCAAAAAACATTAAAAACAAATGTGTATATGGCAGCAGAAAGCACTAAAGTAAAAACTGCAGAAACGGTTTAGTTAAGCATATACAACAAAATAAAATCTGAATCAAAAAGTAAGCATATTTTTGACCATTGATTTCGGCATACGAATCTAAACCTTCACAGTCACATCAAATCACATCAAAAACTTTGGTTTTTACTAGCACGAAAAAAAACTAAGCAAACCATTTGCTTTGAGAAACCGAAACATTTCCAAGATGTGAAACACTCACGTATGGTGCAGTTGGTGCTGAAGCGGGGGTCATAGGTCGCTGTCTCCATGTCGCCGGGCTGGCTGTAGCTGGAAGAAATCCTGAAGGGTTTGCTCCGAGCCCCCAAGCTGAGGTGTACCACCGCCCAGCTGAAAAGGAGAGAGAGAACCAGCAGGATGAGCACCAGAACCAAGCACCAGGGCCGATGCAGTGCCCGCAGTGGGCTGTAGGAGGTCAGGGTGGCCCCTGGGAGACCGTCCCCAGTTTGGGTCAGTTCAGCAGTCTCTGGAGATCTGACGGAGGGAGACGTCTGGCCGTCTGACACCAAACCAGCCCCCTCTGCCACTTTAGGGTCATCCTCTGCTGCCGTATCGCACATCCCCTACACTTCCAGATATCCACTCTGCTTGTGGAAGCTCTGTCGGTCGAAACGTATGTGTATGTGTTTATGTGTGTACGGATGCTGTCTCCACTGGATGGTACCTGTGGAAGAATGCACGGATGTGCGGTTGCTCTGTGGGTTTGAGCGTTTTTAACCAAACTACCTCTCATAAGGAAGTCAATGACCTAGCTAATTTTATTAAGCAAATTGCTTAGATTTCAATTTGCTAGTGGCTAGTGACCAATGACTTCAGTCTCCTCCCTCTCTCTCCTCCCTCTCCTGTGCTTGTCTTTCTCCCAGACCTCTAACCTGCCTGTTGTGTTGTTGTTTCGCATCTCACTGCGGGATTTGCATCGACGTCTGATTCGCTTCAACAACAGAAGTCGAGATCCATGACTAAGTGGGTGGTGATCCTCTAAACAAACACGCAGACAGCTAGCAATCATAGGGAAATGAAGACAGGCAGCTCTCTGACAGAAATAAAGCACTCGGAGACACTTGAGTAAAGATTATTCTTCCACATTTCAGTTTGAAACAATCCAGTGTTTGTATGACTGATTTCAGATTATTAAAGTCAATGTGAATTGCTGTTTCAAACCTATTTTACTTCTGAAATGTGAAACAGGATATTTATCAAGAAAAATTACTGAATGTGAGTTGTGCTATAAATAACGCGTAAAATAATAATCAACCTACAATGTTATAAACTGAATGTAGAGTGGCAAGAAAAAGTATGTGAACCCATGTGATCTTTATCAAAGTCACAAGTAAAGACAAGCACAATGTGCTTAAGCTAACAATATACATTTATAATCTTTCATTCTTTATTGAATAGATCCCAGAAGTAAGTGAAATTTACCTTGTTGTCGTCAGCTGGATAATCCACTTTTTTTTTTTTCCTGCACACTATTTGATTTTCCAGCATATTCTGCATATACAGTCTGAGCCTTTTACAAGTGACTGTATGATTTTGAGGTCCATCTTTTCACACTGAGGTCAACTGACCGAATCCTTTGAATCACTGAGTTGTTGAATTGAGAAGTGCTTGAATCTGCTCAGTCCAACACATGAACGAATCGCTAGTGCGATTTGAGAACCGATTTAACAGGTGCATTGTAAAGAATCAGCTCGTTCATGAATCAGACACCACTATCATGTTACAGAATTTATATATACACACAGTGTGTGTGTGTATATATATATATATATATATATATATATATATATATAAGTAAAAATACTCAATTACTGATTCATGCAAAAATGTGTTACTTATTCAAGTAAAAAAATAATAATAATAACAATTTGTTACCGTCCGAGGAGAAGGAGAAGAATTCAAAACACTTAAGAAATGACTTTATGGAAGATTACTAATGACTTTTTTTTTTCTAACAGGAATAGGCCATATCTGTAGAGTATAGTCAGGCCTATAGGGAAAATGATGTTATTCCCAGGGTTGTCCTCCTGCAATAAAATCAAACCTACGCCCATGTCTAACTGTGAAAAAAGTTAGAGGAGAATTGAGCTTGTCATCAAAAGCCCTGGTTTTCATCATTGCTAATGTTGTTTTGTAGATCTAGAATAATGCATATTAATGTGCACAAATGCATAATATCTTATCATTAGGGTTGCATTTGGAAAATGATTCAATGCTTTCAGCAGTCAACCTTAACTTGCTTACGAAAACTGAAAAACACACGCTTGCACAAACACAGCTGACTTACTGTAACAAACATTGTTCTGTTATATATGTGCTTTTTATCTAATAAACTAGTCTTGAACTCCAAGGAATAATGAGTTGCACACATGTCATTTGCATAATTTCAAGTTCTGCACTATTTTAGGCTAAATTGCCTCCTCTGCATGGGCAGAAGGCATACAGTCATATCTACATATTAATTCCATTGGACAGTGTTGTCATTAGATGTGTGGTAATAAAGGCATACATGCTCATGGCATTTTGAATATAACTTTGGTGCCTTCATTGCTGCTTTACAGCAGCTCTTCACTGATATACTACAGTCTATGTCTCCTGGTGCACTATTATAGTCAATGTTGCATAGAAAAGAACATTAGACACTAAATGCATGTTAGAATCAAACATGATAAAACTTTCTTTGAAGTTCAGAGTCAAATGCTAATAATATTCAGCAAAAACACATTACAAAAGCACTTCTATTCTATAACAAGACAACAAAAGACAATGTTTCAGCAGTGTTCTTTACTATCACAGTTTTACTTTAAAAAAGTGTTTGTGCATGCTTTTTAGCTAATATTTTTCACAACTCATTAACAGAAGAAGAGCATGTTGCAGTTGACTTTAATTTTTTGTTTTATGTTTTCAAGCTGCCAAAGCACATTTGAAATGTATAAACCTAAGTGATAATGAATTGTAAGACAATTAATAATGCTTACAAAGACAAACAGTATGCAGCAAGGGGTGCACTGTGGTATCAACATTTCCTATCAACAACATTAAGCGTAGTATAATTAAGGGAACACATCCAGAAAGAGATAATGAGAAAATGCTGCCAAACACGAAAACTGCATGTTCTTTTGTTGAGACACTAAAGTTTATTCAGTATCGAATGAATGAACTGTATTATTTTTAAAATGTGTTTTTCTTTACCCACATATTTACAAGGGATTTATATGACCAAAATGCAATAAAATGAATTATAAAGCAACCCCTCTTGCTGACAAACTGTGAAAGCAAATGGAAAGATCTGTTTGAGTTGATAGCAGACATATAAGCTGATATAGCTGAAGTGAAAGGAAAGAAAAAGAGGCATTTATTATTGCCATTTTCATAGCATTTTCAAACATCAAAAACATGCATACAGTTTTTGTGGGAAAAAAGTTCAAATATTAGAGCAGAATAACTTTCAAAAATAGTTTTTGCTTTTCTGTTCTTGAGTCTCTCATCACTGTTGCATTTAGCTTGTTCAATGGGGTTTGTAATATTGAAATATTCTCTGTAAAACGGTATTGGAAAAATATTTATCACTGGAAAAAAAAGAGTAACCTAAAAATGGTTACCCTGTTACACCGTCAACATAATATAATATAAATCCTTCTCAGATAATATTTCAATAACTCTGGTTTCAGTACAATGATAATATAAAAGCTAATGAATAAATTTTGCATAAGCTTACTATTATTCATTCATTCATTCATTCATTCACTCACTCACTCAAACAGTAAATGGGTTGTTATACCTAAAATATAACACTGCCTTTATATTTGCATTAATCAGAATTTAATGTCCATTTTAGTAATTTGAGATGTAAAACACCTGATACATGTGCAGTTAGTACCTCAGTGGGTCACTATTGGAAAATAAACAGTGACAGGCTAATCGGGAGTCCCTGATTGTCCCGTGTAATAAAATAATTTAAAATCAATATTTCAAGTACATTTATTTATTTGGTAAGTAGCCGTGTAATAAGCAGGATAAAGTCAGGCTATCATTAATAAACGTCTACGCCTCATGTCGGGGTCCTGATCACAATTATACACTGCATTGCACTGCATTGCACTGCACTGCACTGCATGGCCCTCATATGCTACTCAGGAAGTATATTGGTTATCACCTCCTGCAAAATTAGCAAGCACTCCAATTGCTGCATTCATTTCCTGTGCTAATGAATTCTGAAGATTATTATTATGGAAAACAGGGTGAGATAAAGCAGTAAAACACCTTCTTGATCTCCTCTCCTCCGATGCTGTGATAAGCATCTGGGCCTCGCAGTAGCACCTCAATTAAACATTTTGATCTAATTAATCAAGTGTCCAGTGGGACATCCCCTAACTCCAAATAAAAATCTCTCATGCAAGAGTTATTAACATGACTAATAAGTGGCGCCGCTGATAACATTTTTCATTATTATTAGCATTATAACTCATAAAGCATCATCATGCCGACCGACAAGCTCTGGAATGCTGGCTCTGACCTTTGAACGTCTTTTCATGTGGACACGCGGCCATTACAAGATCAAGTTTAATATATGGGCGGCGAGCAACTCTTGCAGGTCAATTCATCATGTGTGTCTCATTAACGATCTTTAATTAGATTTTTCTGTTTTGGCCCAATGCTTTGTTACGATTAAACCTCAGTGACTTTTGAGGTTGCGGAGGCCACCTATAAAATATGTTTTGCTTGCTGTGGGTGTTTGTTTGCGTTGGTGCAGCTGTTGCTATTGGCTACATGATGTATTAACATGTTAAAAGATGCTCCAGCTATTCTGCAGTAGAGCGAAATGGTGGGTTGAAGTGGAATGGAAATGCATATTATAATTTATTTCTATGAAAACAATCTCTTCAAGTGATAGAACATTAAATTATGTGAAATTAAGAGAACAAACACTTATGAGGTATTTATAGAAGGCACAAGAAAAAAAATACTGCATCATAAATATGGATCATCTGTACATATAATAACAAAGCTGTGAAAGTTTAAAAACATCAAAATGCTATAAATTTAACAGAATTAAAATGTATCTGCTGTATATAAAAAGAAAAGAAAAGAAAAGAAAAGAAAAGAAAAGAAAAGAAAAGAAAAGAAGCCACCAGTGTATTATGTAGTTTTAAACACAGTTTGAAATGGGCATTTTATTTACCAAATCTCAAAAAAAAAATTGAATATCGTGAACAAGTTTATTTCTTTTTTTTTTTTTATTATTTCAAAAAGTGAAACTTTCATACATTCTAGATTCATTACATGTAAAGTAAAACATTTCAAAAGTTTTTTTTTTTTTTTTTTTTTTAATTTTGATTAGAGCTTACAGCTCATGAAAGTCAAAAATCCAGTATCTCAAAATATTAGAATATTTACATTTGAGTTTCATTGTATAACCATTCCTACAGTATAAATTGTGGGTATCTCTTGTTATTTGAAACCGCAATAATGGGGAAGACTGCTGACTTGGAAATGGTCCAGAAGACAATCACTGACACCCTCCACAAAGAGGGTAAATCACAGAGGGTCATTACTGAAAGGGGTGGCTGTTCACAGAGTGCTTTATCAAAGCATATTAAATGCAAAGTTGACTGGAAGGAATAAATTGAGAAGGAAAAGGTGCACAAGCAACAGGGATGACCGCAAGCTTGAGAATACTGTCAAGCAAAGCCGAATCAAACACTTGGGAGAGCTTCACAAGGAGTGGACTGAAGCTGGAGTCAGTGCATCAAGAGTCACCACGCTCAGACATCTTCAGAAAAAGGGCTACCAAGAAGCATCTTACCTGGGCCAAGGAAAAAAAGAACTGGACTGTTGCTCAGTGGTCCAAAGTCCTCTTTTCAGATAAAAGTAAATTTTGCATTTCATTTGGAAATCAAGGTCTGGAGTCTGGAGGAAGACTGGAGAGGCACAGAATCCAAGCTGCTTGAAGTCCAGTGTGAAGTGGTTTGCTGACAATGATATCACTGTGCTTGATTGGCCAGCCAACATGCCTGACCTGAACCCCATATGGAATCTATGGGATATTTTCAAGAGAAAGATGAGAAACAGTCAATCCAACAATCCAGACGAGCTGAAGGCTCAATAGTGCCTCAGCAGAGCCACAGGCTGATCGCTTTCATGCCACACCTCACCGATGCTGGAGTTTGTGCTAAAGGAGCCCCGACCAAGTATTGAGTGCATAAATGAACATACTTTCAAGAACTTGAACTTTTCTGTTTTGCAAATCTTTTTTTTTTTTTTTTTGATTGATCTTAGGGAATATTCTAATATTTTGAGGTACTGGATCTTTTTTTTACTTTCATTAGCTGTAAGCTCTAATCATCAAAATTAACTTTTGAAATGTTTTACTTTACATGTAATGAATCTAGAATATATCAACTTTTCACTTTTATCAAGTTACAAAAAAAAGAACTTTTTCAAGATGTTCTATTTTTTTTAGATACACCTGTATGTATGTATGTATTTATTTATTTATTTATTTATTTATTTATTTATTTATTTATTTATTTATTTATTTATGAATGAATGAATGAATGAATGAATGAAATGGACATTTTGATTACCCAAGTAAACATGATTGACAATGTGCAGTTATTTAATCAAATATGTGTGTGTGTGTGTGTGTGTGTGTGTGTGTGTGTGTGTGTATGTACGTACGTATGTTTACTTGTTTTATTATTATTATTATTACTACTAGTAGTAGTAGTAGTAATAGTAATTAAATATCATGAAAAAATCATGATTATTTGCCATTACAATCATCATAATATTTAATAACAACAACAATAATAATAATAATAATAATAATAATAATAATTATTATTATTATTACTACTACTACTACAATGAACAATTATTAATATATGGTAATGAAATCATAAATGAATAACATTTTCAAATAAAGAAAACGCACCATCCTATCATGACGCATCAAACTGCTGGCCGACTGCACAGGCAAAGCATTATACAGAAGAACAAAACATCATTTGCATGCTAATGTTGAGGATGAGCGGCATGAAACCCAAGGCAACGGATCCACAGAATCACGGCAGATAGATGAGATCAATATAGGAGGAGGCAAACCAGCAGCTCTGGCGTTCAGAAAATCTCACCACCCCTTTAAGTGGCATTGATTTTGACTGTCAAATCACATGGCGCATAACAAGCTGGCAGGGACGGACTGCACAAACTGTTGATTAGATGCAGCACTTTGACAAGGTGGGCCAAATAAATGCTACTTCCTCAAATGGAATGGAACATATTTGAATACCATCAAGAGGAAGAACTTTATTTTTTCCCCGGCCGTAGCAAATACAGGGCAGTTATGCTGGGTTACTTGAGATAGTATGCAGTCGTGTGGATCAAATGTGCGTCACATTAAGATTCCAATGTCTGTGCTGCTGTAAGAAGCTCAAGAGTCAAACTGTGGAAATGTCTCAGGCCGCCAATCTATTAACAATTCTCCAGACCACAGACGTGCCGTTTCCCTTGGTTTTCTTAATATGACATCAACTGGAATAAAAAAATAAAATAAAATCTGTGTATTCATAAGGGCGAGGAACCGTAACATTGTGGCAGGGGTCAGCTGGGCTAATTAGTTTGAGAAATCACTTGCTATCAATTCAACAGGAAAAGGAACAATTATATTCTCTTATATTTGTTTAAGTCCAGACACTATTTAGCAGAATAATGTACCTTGGGAAAACGTTTGCGAATACATAATACACTGGTTATAATTCCCTGCAGGCTAAAATTAACAACCGTGTACTTCCGTCTCTGGCTCATATCTCCTGATCTGAGGCAAATTACCGCAAGACATGAAAAGACCTTGCTGGCATTCAGCATTACCACTGCACATTTCTAGTGACTGATGAAAAAGAAGAACAAAGAAAGCAAAACAGAGCAAAGTGAGAGAGAATAAAAGACCAAAAAAGAAGGAAATACAAAAGCACAAATAAAAGAGCATGTTTACCACCAGTTGGCATTTCCTTTGAAGAATGATGTTTGCCTGGTAATTTAATAGTACTGAAGGAGGAAGAGTTGGAACAGAGTGACTTCATTTATAATTGTTTTAATATGACACGATCTGCCAAAAAGTCTTTTTTTTTTTTTTAAAGTATTGATTTGCCAAATTCACTGAATAGTAAAGGCAACAAAACAAGACCTTATATAATGACTTTATTGTTAGGATGCTTTGGGTTCTATCTATCTATCTATCTATCTATCTATCTATCTATCTATCTATCTATCTATCTATCTATCTATCTATCTATCTATCTATCTATCTTTTAGGGATGCAATGATGCATCCCGAGCCGTTGCAAATCTATACAAATATTTGATGATTCAAATCGGTTGAGATGTTAAATGAATTGCGATACATTTGGGGGTGGGAGGGGAACTGACTATCTTTAGAACAGTATAGATGGTATTTTCTTTTAATCTTGCCTCTGTATCCACCTTTTTCCTGAGCAACTAATGAGCGCCGTCAATGATGGATTCTAACTTCCGTTAGGATGCTGTCGTGTTCTGGTCTCCATAAAAATCATGTTTAACAATTTTAATTCAGAAATTCCTAGTAAATTTCACAATTACAAAGAAATAGCAAGTAATACATCACTAAACGTGAAATTTTGAAGTAGAAACCTGGAAAAGTATCCATTCGTCCATGTTTGCATCTCTTGGTCTGCTACAAAGTATGAACAATAAACCTGAATTAGCCTAACATGTATTACAGCCCCGAAAAAAGGATAAAATCAAGTCCAGTCCCTCATTATTTCCAGCCGAGTATGAAGTTTCAGTCGGGAATGCATCACATTGTATAAGTTAAGTACATTTCATATGCCATTTATCTCCAGTACGTGGAAACACAATGTATCACCAGAGCAGAAAAAGCTGCAGCGATCTGTCAAGACAGCGTGAGATAAGATGCGAAAGCCTGCACTGATCCGGGTCTTGACCACAGTGTTATCCACCCAACACCTCAATGGCCGGAGCCAGACTCAAGACTCATGTTGAACCCACACCTACACATACACAGCACATGAATGTTAACCTGTGTTATCTCTCAATTCTGCCCCACGTCCTCATATATAACCCACACAGCAGAGCCAAGCAGGTCGGGGGTATCAGGGCAGGGTGAAGCGGTTGGCCATGTGTGTAAATATTGTAAGGTTAAAAAGAGCCAGACACAGTGGGTGTGTGATGGGAAGTGGAATGAAACCAAGCTGCCATCATTAAACTGTCACTGGACATGGATGAGCTCCCGCCTCACGCTGTCCCGCTCCATCCATCCGGATGGGTGGAGTGAAGGTTGAAGCAAGGGAAGGATGCCAGTTGTGAAGGAATGAGAGGCAGAACAAATCAGGCTTTTGGTAGCTGGCTGCCAAACGTAATGTGGCAGTCCTAGGCTCTGAGAGTGTTTGCGAGGGTGTCTGTGAGTTTAAATCCACTGGACTGCATTACTCTGGCAGAGCTAATCACATTATACCTGTAATTGGTTTTGCAATGTGTCTGACACACTTAGAGCTCGGCACACAAGATAGCGGCAGAAAGAAGCTCAGGCTGTTTATGCGCTCAAGCAGACTTCTGTGTCGCTGTGCAGACATGTTCATACGCACTCCTGTAATCTCTGCAATATCTCACATCATTTGACATTTGGGTGCCTTTTTGCCAAGCAACAAGAAACTCTTTTCTTACTGAAGAGATGTAATACTATCTGCACAGAAAAAAAAAAAAAGACAAAAGAAAAGTGGCTTAGTGGGTGGTGAACTAGGCTTGCATAAACAGACCTTTGACTAACCAATTGAAAGTCAGGCCCATTTATTCAGATCAAGACCCATTCAGAAGAAGAGACTGTTTGATGGACATTTGAAATATCCTGTGAAAGGCTGAGATGCCATTTAGTGGTGGGTTTACAGCTTATACCATCCATTCATGTATGCATACATGCATTCGTTTGTTTGTTCATCCATAAGTAAATAAATAAATAAATAAATACATAAATACTATGTGTAAATAAAATAAAATAAAATAAAATGTATAGACAAAATGGTGATTAAGTAAACAAACAAACAAACAAACAAACAAATAAATAAATAAATAAATAAATACATAGTAACTGTAAATAAACAACTAAACTAAACTAAACTAAAATAAAATGTATAGACAAAGTTGTGATCATAACCTACTGTAACTTCCTTGTCATAATAATAATCAGAAATAATAATAATAATAATAATGTAAAACACACACACACACACACACACACACACACACACACACACACACACACACACACACACATTTAGATAAACTATATATTAAGATAACCTACATTTAATATTAATCGTTTTTTTATATATGTATTAATTCAATTTTCTATTTGATTTGTTTAAGTGTTTATTTTATCATTCTAGTCTGTGCTTGCTTATATAATAAAATAAACTACACTCTACATAATATGAAGCATAACGTTACGATCTCTTTCAGGTTGTTAAGCTGTGTCAGATCTAAGGAGACACATTTCTTTACTTCTCTCTCGAGTCTCACAGAGTGTCAGTTGCTTTTGAATTGATCTCTGAAGTTGTAGTCGCTCACTCGTCTCATTCCTCTCCTGTCCCCTCTCATTCACTGATCTTCAATGGAGCTGTCACTGTTAGCTTCACTTTTTTGTGGGTTTAACCTCAAACACTCTATTTTCCTTTGTCGCAATGCTTTCTTGATCTCTCTGTTTATCTTCCACTCAAACGTTTCATGCTGTTGTTGTGCCCATGTAATTGATTTAAAGATAATTTCAGTGATAAAATACTTGCTTCTTAATGTGCAGAGACAAGTATGAGTAAACCAATTACTTGGTTAGTTTGATGACTCTGATGATTCTGAAAAACAGATCTTTGATCTGCTTCAACAGAATACTTCTGCTCTTTACATTTCTCTCTCGTGAAACACAATAACATGCTCATTATTTTTCATGTGCACACCATATTAAATTAAACTGCAAATACATGTTTAAAAATGTTGTTAATTTACCTTACAAGACACATGATGTAAAACTGGCTGACGTTAAAACCCATGTATAATTCCTGTAATGAATATGCTGTCGCCGTGGCCTTGCAGAGATGAAAGAGTATGAAGAAAAAAAGTCACATCACATGACAAGCCGTTTGGATTTTAGACTGAATTACGGTCAAAATTCAATTATCCTGTATCCTCAGACTTCCAAAAAAAAAAGGGAAGCGGAGAGAAAAAGGGAAAACTGCAGCTACAGTATGGATGAAGGCCTGGGTGGTTTTGTGAAACTGTGTCAATGCTACATAGAATTCAAGGTGATTTGTTGTGTTAATGCAGTGCCTTCAATCACTCTTTCATTACGCTGGTCTGTTTTTCATTTATTGTCCAAAAAATTCCATTTCAACTTCATGACATGTGACCTCATGTTCAGCTGATAGATTGTGTTTGGGAACACAGGCCTACAGAGAGAAGTTACACTGTGTTCGCATGGAAATATGTGAGAAAAAAAAGAAGAAAGTCGATGAACGAAAACAAACAACCGTTTCGAACTGCGCTTTAACATTTCTGCTCTTTTTTTCTCTTCTGTTCCACCTCTCCTAACATAGATTATTTGCTAATGATGCATCCAATGAACCATGCTTTCTCGCTCTCTCTCTCTCTCTCTCTCTCTCTCTCTCTCTCTCTCTCTCCCCCAGCATCCCTCTTGTTTTCTGCACTCTTTGAACTCATTGATGGCTCTGTTTTGATGTTGCAGGATTTCTGTATTTCTCTTCTAGTTCTCTGAAATTTCATGTCTAATAACAGTGTCTGTGAAACTATCACACTGTTTCAAAAGTGCAGCCATAAAATTTTAAGTGAAGATGAAATCAAAATGTACTTTCTAACTGCATTTTCATGGTTTTATTGTGAATGTCTTCATAATTGTTAACCAATGTCATAATCAAATGTAGTAACAGCTTCCTTTGAAATTACATTTATTTTATTTTATTAACATCACATTTACACAACATGTGAACAAGAGTGAATCAATACGGAACTGACCTTAGCTGAACAATGACACTTTTTCCCCTGCTTTACAGCAGTAATGATCTCTGAACCATCATTTAACCATTATTTCCCCTGTTTATTCCAACCTGGTCTCATAAAAATATGTACCTCTGTGCACTTTCTGTGCGACACCGTTTTACGTACCTTGCTGCACATTTCGCCACAGTTTCAAAGAGAAATGTCCACTGAGTGGCGCTAAAACACAGGTTAAATACGTGAACCCTGGCACGTTTTTATTATGTTGATATAGGTACGTATTGCTGTTTTTATTATGTTGATATAGGTACGTATTGCTGTGTTTTTATTATGTTGCTACAGGTACGTATTGCAGCGGTTCAGAATTCAAATATCCAGGGCCTGTCCCTAAACGTTAATGCTCTATTGTGTTGGAAATATGCCCTACACCAAACCCAACCCTAAACCTACCCGATAGTGTTAACAAATGCAAAACT